>JARYGA010043951.1:0-51732 GCA_030545235.1 Helianthus tuberosus
GCTTTTAGTACCGGTTTATCCTCAATGTCTAATCAAATCAAAAGTTTAGAAAAAGGTTTTAACATGAAAATAAAAACTAAAAATGTTGAAAATAAAAGTAAAATAAAACAGATAGACAAGATGAATCACTTGGATCCGACTCGCCTTTAGTGTAACCTTTGATGTTTTCCGCACTTTTGTACTTTTTAAAAGATTATCTTAGTTATAGTAGTATGCCCCTCTTTTGAAGGTGACGTTACCCTCAACCTAGTAGTTTGAGTCAGCAAGGATACAACCCTAAAGGGTTGGAATATTGAAAGATAATTAATTAAGTTATTAATGCGTAATGTGGTAGGCCCCTCTTTTGAAGGTGACGTTACCCTCGGCTAAGTGGTTTGAGTCAGCAGGGATACAATCCCATGTAGCCGGGTTAATGTATTAATAGTAGTTTACATATGAGGGGATCAAGCCATTCGCACCCCCGCCATCCAATACAAGTGGGTATTAAAGGAGGTCCTAGTAAGCTTGACCCAAGTCCTTGCAGGATCTATACACTGAACAAGGCAAGAACCTTACCAAACCATTCCCTTAACCCTTGACAAGGTAGCCAACATATCTCTATATAGACCGTAGAGATATGAATGGTGTAAATCTTTTATTTTATATAGACAGTAAAATCACGCCAAGACACCACGGACAAATGATACGGAAGTTTAACCTTCAACATAAGAAACTAGTTATTAAAGTCATTAATACAAAACCAAATAAAAAGTGCGAAAAGATTAAAAAACAAAAGTATTACACTAAATGCTTGTCTTCACCAAGTGATGTAAGAGACTTAGGCAAACATGGCCTTTGATTGTCAAGAACTCTTACTATCAATCTTGGGACCCGAGACTACTACACACACTCTAAGATGGATGATGGGGGTGGATGTGGGTTGTGATGGTGGTGGAGTGTGGGTGAAGTGTGAGAGAGGTGGTTTGTCAATGGATGCCTTTGAAGTGAACCAAGCACCCCTATTTATAGCCTGCACAGAAGCCCGGACACGGCCCCATGTCCATCAACTTTCTCTTTCTTCATTAATTGCAGTTTGTCTGTATTAGCTCCACACGCCCCCGTGTCTGCTGGGCACAACCCCGTGTGCAGAAGCTATCTGTACTATCAAGATTTGCTTGGATTCTGCGAATCTTAGCGTTGACCACGACCTTGTTGAGCTGGGCACGCCCCCCGTGTTGGGAAATAGAAGCTTCTACAACTTTGTCTTTTCTGCAGACACCTGAGCACGCCCCCGTGTCCACTGGGCACCGGGCGTGTTCACCTTCTGATCTCTTGTTTTTGCTTGGGAAGATGCTTTCGAGGGGTCGGGCATGCCACATTTATTCATTTTCTTGTAATTATGTTAGATTTTGCTGCATATTTGTTTCTTTTGTTCATTTACGCTCATTTTATCCTGAAAATACAAAAGGAAGACAAAAGCACACTTTTTCCAACATTAGTACTAAAAAAAGGTTAGTTTTATGCCTCATTTGATGTAATTTATATGTTGCATTTTACACACATCAAATACCCCACACTTGAATCTTTTCTTGTCCTCATGCAAAACTCTTTATAATGTGGCTTACACTCCCAAATGGAATGGGTAGAAGAGAAGTTTTGGGCTTGTCTTGAGTGTCAGGAATCCAAGATCTTTATTAGGCTTTATTTTTATGTTATTTACAATCCTATTCATTATGATTTATTTAGAACGTTTCATAAGAGAAATTACTTATTTGGGCATAACATGCCTCTTTAAAATTCCATTTATATACAAGTTCACATACCTCACGGGAGATCACTCAACACTCGGCCGAAAATGTATTTTTGTGAAACATTCGAGACCGGTATGGAACTTACTTCTACCATATGCTTGCCAATCAATCAATCCTCCTCCTTTTTAATTATAAACCTTTGTAAATATCAAGAGGACTTGGGGAAGGGTTAGGCTTGGGTTAAAGGTAGGTTGTTTTGGGTTAGTGGTTAGTAAAAAGGGCGAAAGGCGTAAAAAACGTTGGTTTTCGTAAAACTTTTTATATTTGTGACTTTTTATTCAAACGAAACATTTTCAAACAAAGTTTCTTTTGTGGAACTTGTTTGTTTATTGCTATACTTCATATATATCTCTTTTTTTTTATAAAGAATGTCACATGAAAACCGAGCTTTTTACTAAAATAAAGAGTTTAAAATAAAAAAGGGTTTTGGTGGGTAAAGAGTGTTTGTTTTGTGGGTATAGAAATGAAAAGGTTTAGGCTCAAAGGGGTTAACTAGGGGGATTTTGGGTAGGTGGTAAAAAAAAAGAAAAATAATGGTGTTGAAAAGAAAAAGGGTTAGTCCTAATGCCTCCATCATTTACTTACTTGGGTTTAAGTTGGTAAGGACCGGGAATGTATCATCATGGCAAGTTCTAGAGTCATAAGGAACCAAACGGCTATTCACACAAGAAACGAAAGATTCGCATTTAGTTTAAAGATGTGTATTTGTATGCTCAATAAAGGCTCAAAACTCACTTTTTGTGGAACTGGGTTTTTAATGTGATCAAGTATATATAATCAAATTTTAACAAGATTTGTCATGCAGTTTCATAATTTTCTTATGTTGGTTCTTTTTATCACGACGCTATCGTTTGTAAATTTGTAAAAATATAACCTTTTTAGAACTTGTTATTCCCAAATTAAACCAAGACAAGTAAAAAAAATGAAAAGTTTTTTTGAAAAAATTTGAGGTGTTTAGCGGTTCCAATAGAGTTTTGTGTAAGGCTTGTAATTAGGACTTGCAAAATTCAAGGTTTTAGCATCCCCCACACTTAAATTTCACATTGTCCTCAATGTGTCCCAAAAATAAGTTTTTAGGTTGATTGAATGTGTAAAAAGGTGTCAAAAAGCAAAATTTTATGTTACTGGGAATCTGGACACGGCCCCGTCCTAGATGAGCACGGCCCCGTGTTCAGATTGCCAGTAACTAGAACTTACAGAAGGTGGGCACGGGGGCGTGTCTGGTGAACACAACCCCGTGTTGGGCACAACTTAAATAGTGATATGCAGAAGTTGAACAAACAGTAGGTCTGGGTGGTGGACACGGGGGCATGCCGGCTGGGCACGACCCCGTGTGGACAATCTGCAATTATTTAAAACAGGTTTCGGCTTTCGGTTCTGCTGTCCCGGCTTTAGTAGCACTAATATTTTGTCACACCCCGAAATTATCAGAGCTGGCGTGACTGGACCGGTATCTTCATTGCACAGCGGAAGCAAATAAGCTAAGACTTCTAGAAAACGAACGCCCACTAAGTACTCGACTCTTCATGGTTCTCTTATTCCAACCGTGCCTTAACTTTGAAATGCAACCTGAGAAAGAAACATGCGAAAAATCAACATAAAGTTGAGCGAGTTCATAGTTTGTTTAGGAAAAGATTTGAAATAAATCTTTTTGAATAACCGGTTTTTGAAGTATTGTTGAGAAAACGAATTTAAAATCATTTTCTTGTCATGTTATATGGAAACTCTGTATTCGTAATGCATTATATTCGCAAAAACCTTGCTTTTGTAAACTCTTGTGTTTGTAAAACTTGTATAACCGTCAATGTCCACCCCGATATTGACAACATGCATGCATAATCCTGTGCTTTGAATTTATATAGAACATGGTATGTAATTTGTAAAGACGTATTGAAACTGAGTTATGTATATGTAAGGAATACGAGATCGCTAATGGTTCGTGAGGCCACTAACATATGTAACGACATAGGAAGCCACCAAACCTAGGCATTTTTGTCGAGTTCGACTGAGACACAAAAGCACTCATTGGTAGAAGTAGGCCAAGAGTGGGGTTGCCTGAAACCCATTAGATCTAACCTTTTGTTCCGCGGTCTTGGTATGTAACTGATTAATGGTGCTTATGTTACCCTATTCGTGACATGATCTACTGTGTCATTCCTTAGTTTAGCATGTCGTTTGTACTTGTATTTTTCCGTAGTTTAGAAAACTAGAATTCGTGTGTATGTACATTTCGAAAAATACTCTTGCTTGAAAAACCGTTATAGAACATAAGCTTTTCGTAAACCATTTATGTCAGTTAAAACTTGTTTGTAAAATGGTTTAGAAATATGTAATTCATGTTTATTGAAAATCTTGTATGCTTTGCAAAATGTGCATGTCTTTCCACCCCGAAAACATTTATAAAAATGTAAAACCGGAAAAAGGTGGGGTTATGAACTCACCTGGATTTCCATATGCAAAGCTAGCTAAGTACGACCTCGTGATGTCGTTTCCAAGACGTGATTCACTAGCGTGCATTCTACAATATTCCTAACACGGAATATCTTATAAGTTTCTAAATAAAAGCGGTAACTAAACTACGTGTCACCGAGCTCTACCGAATCGTTAACCGAACGATTCGACGGTTAAGTTGTTATTTAAACGAAAATGACTAAGTTAAACTTTGTCACCCCGAGAAGTCGTTTGTGTATATAGGAGTATTCGTATGAAAGTAACATATAATAAACTTGTATTATATATATTGCTTCTTGCATATATTTGCCAAAACATATGTATATGCCGTTTCGGCATTTGAAATAAATATAAAAAGTTATATTTGTTTTATAAGAGAATCCTCGAGTTGTTGTGTTTGAAATAAATATGACACTATATTTATTTTTATAAAGGAATTCGTGTGGTACGATACTTGAAATAAATATAAAAACTATATTTATTTTATAAGACGAAATCGTGTTGTTTGATATTTCAAATAAATATACAAACTATATTTATTTTTACAAAACGAAATCATGTCATTTGATATTTGAAATAAATATCTAAATTATATTTATTTTAGAAAAGAAATCGTAGTGTGTGATACTTGAAAGAATTGTCGAAAATAATAAAAGAATTGAAAATATTATATCACCTTTTATTTTATAAAAGATTTGCCAAAAATAATATCCGAATCGTCGTTTTCGTGATGTTGTAAAGTGTTGTCGTAAGTAGTTATATACTTGTATTCGTGGTTATAAAAGATTATTTTGATTATTGAAGTTCGTTTTATTATAAAACACATATTGTTTACGGTTTTCTCAAAAAACGGGCAGGGTTTCCTCTGTTTTTGGATGCCCCCGACAACGCAAGTTGTCGTTATTATTCTTAATTCAATCAATAATCAATCATTAATATATAAAATTTCATAAAAACGACAAGGTATAAGATAAACACTAATTCAATTTGGTTCGAGCTCGTTCACGTGAGACGTTAAAACTATATAAAACGTAATTAAATAAATCGTGTCACTAATTCTTTACCAATCCTCGTGTTGATTTGTCGAGTAAGCTGTCTGAGTTGACCGGTTGAGTTGACCAAGTGTCTCGGTTTGACCGAGTCGACCCGAACCACGAACCGTGACCCGAGCCGATCCAAAATCTGAACGTGTTGACCGGGTTTGACCCGGAACCAAATCTGACCCGAAATTCTGACCGTTGACCCGAACCGTCTGACCCGGTGACTGAGCCGCTGAGCAAAGTTTGCCCAAAAACCCGAACTCGAAGCTGAACCACCCTGAATCGAACCTGAACCACGAGTGAACCAAACCAGGTGAACAGATCTAAACCTGAATTTGTCAGCAACAAACAGTGTCATCTTCATCCTCAATCTTCAAGAAATAAAAGGAAATGATGGGGGGTTATACCGGAAGCTTACCGGAGAAGAATCAGGGGTCGTCGCTACCGCCGTCGTGAGCGGCGGCGCCGCTCCTCTTTCTCCCGCTTTCTCCTCTCTCTCGCATCCACTCTCTCTCCTGATCTTGTCTCGGTCTTCATCAGTTCCCATCGCCGGCACCACCATGAAGTCTTACCACCGCCACCGTCGTGAGAGGCTGCGGCTCCGCCTGCCGTCGCTGGAGATCATCAGGGGGGGTTTGCCCGTGAAACTGAACCACCGGCATCACACCGGTGTCCGGCGTGACTGCTGTTAGCCGACGAGATGAGGGAATGGGGGGGGGGGGTTGACTGGTGGGTGAATGTGGATGAGGTATTTGAAGTCAGCTCTAATGTTTTGTGTGTGTATTTTAGTGAAAGTGATGGAGTGTGTGGTGATTCTTTGAAGATAAGGTTCTCAAAATTTGGGTGTGCAGTAGATTTCGAGAGGGCGAGAGGGAGAATAGAGAGGATAATTTGCTGTGTTTTGAGAGATGAGAGAAAGGGTATGGGTTTTTATAGAGATATTGAGATCTTGTATAGATCTTGTGGCTTCCATTTTTTAGACAAGAATCTCTACAAGATCTTGTAGAGATGTTGTAGAGATTTTGGAGGGATTTTGTAAGATTTTATAGGATCTAATATATTATGTGCAGGTTTAGGCTTGTGGGTTTTGGGCTTAGGCCAAGGGCCCACAAGCCCATCTTAGGTGCAAGTGGCCCGTAATTCCTACGAGACCCGATATCGCAACCAAAACTCCATAAGTGTCGAAAGCATACAAATTTTAAAATTAAAAGGTGTATAATAGTGGCGTTGTCAGTATTTTGTTCGGTTTCGATTCATTATCGTTTAATATTCCGCAGATTTTCCGCAGACCGTCATACGCGTACTGTAGAACCAAATAGGCGTTCCTAAGCTTACTGAGGGCCTAATTAAGTCCATTAGCGTCGTAAACACTATTTATTGTCGCGTTAATTGCTTGTTAATAACGTAATTAAGGGTGTAAACTACCGGTTGTCACATTCTCCCCATGTTAATAAAATTCCGTCCTCGAAATTTAGACTACGTTAACTCCTTAGAGTTACGTTATGCGTAAGTAATTACGAATAATGTCAAAGGAAACGAGATATACTGATACAGTCACCAATGTGACCAAGTTAACAGGGGTCCAATAAAAGAGGAATTTCAACCAATAGAATTCCAAGTGGACGTTTACAATATGCAAATGAATCCTAGAAACGATAACATCCACTAAATGGAACTTAGAATCAGCAAGTTCAATGAAATAGTTTTGCATGAAACGCTCGATCATGATCAGCCCAAGCTGCAAGTTCTACCGACGCCACAAGGTGTCGTAGTGATAAGAATAATTCAATAAAAGCGGTGACCTAACAAGTTCACCGTGTTTGAAATCAAATGAAGGTTCAATGAGGTAAATCTGAACGCTTGTTCCAAACAAACATCAAAGGATTTTCAACTGAAAGTAGAACATCAATGAAATAATGTTTTCGATCGAAGATGAAGAAGCAATGAATATCACAAAACATTCGATCAATAATGAAAGAACCGTTAATAGGTACAGCAGAATATAAAATGAATTTGTGTACCATTGTCTTAACACACTATTATATTAAGACTGCTTTAACATGATAAATCAAAACAGATTTAAAATAAATCAATAAATAAATAATTAAATCCGTGCATGAGATGCGTAAACGTGATTAGCGCAAGCTTCAAATTAATGAAAACACCACCACAAGGTGTCGAAATCAACAAACAACTTAATGGAGTCGTAGACCAAACAAGTCTACTATGACTCGGAACAAATGAAACGCCTGTTGAAGCGAATGTGAATATGATGTTTTCAATACATCATATGGTGTCTTGAATTGAATATGTGTAATGAACAAGTTCAAATAATTGAATTTGATTTTGGCGCAAAACGACAATAAATACATGTATCGACAAGAAAAACTTTCGGCATGGTCACAACGAAAAACCATGTATGTATCTTGAAAAGAAGAGAAATTTCAAGAAAATGTGTTGCTTTAAAACAAAGTAGCCAACAATTACAATAATGCGAGTCAGTCGAATCACAAATCAATATTTAGGTTTAGCGAAACAATATTCGAACTTTGATGAAACGCTTATTCGAAACGAAACCACATGCGTAACACACGATGCATGCGTAACATATGAATTTTCAAGAAATCAAGCAATGAGTGTTCACTATAATGAAAGAAATTAGCGTGATGCAATGACCATTCAGAGGAGTAGAGATGTAAAAATCTACTCGCTTGATGCAAAAGTCGAAATTTCAATAAAAGAAATTTAAGGACTTTACCTGGGGTTGCATGTGATAACCGGTTGTTAGGTGACATTACCATGGAATGTCGAACATGGCGTATTCATCGTTATTGAGATAGGGGGAACACGGAGACATGCGTATTCTCCTTGGCGTGATTCGTGTCGTTGCTGGACCGTGTGACAAGTTGCCGCATCATGATTCGGTAGTTCTCCTGCTGACGGAATCTAGCATCGTTCAGTCGCGCCATCGTGTCTTCTCAAAGACCTTGCCTCGATATTCGTATATGACATACTTCAACCTCCGTTGACGTATAGGTTGAGTTTCGTGTAATTTACGCGCCCGTACTTCGTTTTGCGTAGGTTACCTGCTCGGTTACTTAAAATAGCATGGACGACATAATAATGGTGTTTATCCGAGTTAATATACGTGGTTCCTACGTGATGACCTTTAATGAACTTCAACATGAGTTTCCAAAGGTCTTAAATGCAGGTTTCTTAAACTCTCAGAGTTTTATGTACTGTATGCGACTGTTTTGTGTACCATGTGTAAAACACCACTTTAGCGTATGTTTGAAAACAAAATCTTGACTGTTTGTTTTTCGGCAACGGTTGGAGACCATATTCGAGTCTTAGGCGTTCTGTACGTATTTAAAGTCTCAGTAGTCTAAGTCCCAGAGAAAATTGAGGTTAGAGCCTAGGTGTTCCTACAGAAAACCTTATTCTCTGTAACCTATAGCTCTGATACCAATCTGTCACACCCCGAAATTATCAGAGCTGGTGTAACTGGACCGGTATCTTCATTGCACAGCGGAAGCAAATAAGCTAAGACTTCTAGAAAACGAACGCTCACTAAGTACTCGACTCTTCATGGTTCTCTTTTTCCAACCGTGCCTTAACTTTGAAATGCAACCTGAGAAAGAAACATGCGAAAAATCAACATAAAGTTGAGCGAGTTCATAGTTTGTTTAGGAAAAGATTTGAAATAAATCTTTTTGAATAACCGGTTTTTGAAGTATTGTTGAGAAAACGAATTTAAAATCATTTTCTTGTCATGTTATATGGAAACTCTGTATTTGTAACGCATTATATTCCCAAAAACCTTTCTTTTGTAAACTCTTGTGTTTGTAAAACTTGTATAACCATCAATGTCCACCCCGACATTGACATCATGCATGCATAATCCTGTGCTTTGAATTTATATAGAACATGGTATGTAATTTGTAAAGACGTATTGAAACTGAGTTCTGTATATGTAAGGAATACGAGATCGCTAATGGTTCGTGAGGCCACTAACATATGTAACGACATAGGAAGCCACCAAACCTAGGCATTTTTATCGAGTTCGACTGAGACACAAAAGCACTCATTGGTAGAAGTAGGCCAAGAGTGGGGTTGCCTGAAACCCATTAGATCTAACCTTTTGTTCCGCGGTCTTGGTATGTAACTGATTAATGGTGCTTATGTTAACCTATTCGTGACATGATCTATTGTGTCATTCCTTAGTTTAGCATGTCGTTTGTACTTGTATTTTTCCGTAGTTTAGAAAACTAGAATTCGTGTGTATGTACATTTCGAAAAATACTCTTGCTTGAAAAACCGTTATAGAACGTAAGCTTTTCGTAAACCATTTATGTCAGTTAAAACTTGTTTGTATAATGGTTTAGAAATATGTAATTCATGTTTATTGAAAACCTTGTATGATTTGCAAAATGTGCATGTCTTTCCACCCCGAAAACATTTATAAAAATGTAAAACCGTAAAAAGGTGGGGTTATGAACTCACCTGGATTTCCATATGCAAAGCTAGCTAAGTACGACCTCGTGATGTCGTTTCCAAGACGTGATTCACTAGCGTGCATTCTACAATATTCCTAACACGGAATATCTTATAAGTTTCTAAATAAAAGCGGTAACTAAACTACGTGTTGTTGTGTTTGAAATAAATATGACACTATATTTATTTTTATAAAGGAATTCATGTGGTACGATACTTGAAATAAATATAAAAACTATATTTATTTTATAAGACGAAATCGTGTTGTTTGATATTTCAAATAAATATACAAACTATATTTATTTTTACAAAACGAAATCACGTCATTTGATATTTGAAATAAATATCTAAATTATATTTATTTTAGAAAAGAAATCGTAGTGTTTGATACTTGAAAGAATTGTCGAAAATAATAAAAGAATTGAAAATATTATATCAACTTTTATTTTATAAAAGATTTGCCAAAAATAATATCCGAATCGTCGTTTTCGTGATGTTGTAAAGTGTTGTCGTAAGTAGTTATATACTTGTATTCGTGTTTATAAAAGATTATTTGGATTTGTGAAGTTTGTTTTATTATAAAACACATTTTGTTTACGGTTTTCTCGAAAAACGGGTAGAGTTTCCTCTGTTTTTTTACGCCCCCGACAACGCAAGTTGTCGTTATTATTCATAATTCAATCAATAATCAATCATTAATATATAAAATTTCATAAAAACGACAAGGTATAAGATAAACACTAATTCAATTTGGTTCGAGCTCGTTCACGTGAGACGTTAAAATTGTATAAAACGTAATTAAATAAATCGCGTCACTAATTCTTTACCAATCCCCGTGTCGATTTGTCGAGTAAGCTGACTGAGTTGACCGGTTGAGTTAACCGAGTCGTCTCGGTTTGACCGAGTCGACCCGAACCACGAACCGTGACCCGAGCCGATCCAAAATCCGAACGTGTTGACCGGGTTTGACCCGGAACTAAATCTGACCCGAAATTTTGACCGTTGACCCGAACCGTCTGACCCGGTGACTGAGCCGCTGACCAAAGTTTACCCGAAAACCCGAACTCGAAGCTGAACCACCCTGAATCGAACCCGAACCACGAGTGAACCGAACCAGCTGAACAGATCTGAACCAGAATTTGTCAGCAACAAACAGTGTCATCTTCATCCTCAATCTTCAAGAAATAAAAGGAAAGCATGGGGGGTTATACCGGAAGCTTACCGAAGAAGAATCAGGGGTCGTCGCTGCCGGCGTTCACTGCCACCGTCGTGAGTGGCGGCGCCGCTCCCCTTTCTCCCGCTTTCTCCTCTCTCTCGCATCCACACTCTCTCCTGATCTTATCTCGGTCTTCATCAGTTCCCATCGCCGGCACCACCATGAAGTCTTACCACCGCCACCGTCGTGAGAGGCGGCGGCCCCGCCTGCCGTCGCTGGAGATCATCGGATGGGGGGGGGGGGTTGCCCGAGAAACTGAACCACCGGCATCACACCGGTTTCCGGCGTGACTGCTGTTAGCCGACGAGATGAGGGAATGGGGGGGGGGGGTGTTGACTGGTGGGTGAATGTGGATGAGGTATTTGAAGTCAGCTCTAATGTTTTGTGTGTGTATTTTAGTGAAAGTGATGGAGTGTGTGGTGATTCTTTGAAGATAAGGTTCTCAAAATTTGGGTGTGCAGTAGATTTCGAGAGGGAGAGAGGGAGAATAGAGAGGATAATTTGCTGTGTTTTGAGAGATGAGAGAAAGGGTATGGGTTTTTATAGAGATATTGAAATCTTGTATAGATCTTGTGGCTTCCATTTTTGAGACAAGAATCTCTACAAGATCTTGTAGAGATTTTGTAAGATTTTATAGGATCTAATATATTATGTGCAGGTTTAGGCTTGTGGGTTTTGGGCTTGGGCCCAGGGCCCATAAGCCCATCTTAGGTGCAAGTGGCTCGTAATTCCTACGAGACCCGATATCGCAACCCAAACTCCATAAGTGTCGAAAACATAAAAATTTTAAAATTAAAAGGCGTATAATATTGGCGTTGTCAGTATTTTGTTCGGTTTCGATTCATTATCGTTTAATATTCCGCAGACCGTCATACGCGTACTGTAGAACCAAATAGGCGTTCCTAAGCTTACTGAGGGCCTAATTAAGTCAATTAGCGTCGTAAACACTATTTATTGTCACGTTAATTGCTTGTTAATCACTTAATTAAGGGCGTAAACTACCTGTTGTCACATATTTATTGCTTTAAGCCTCGTAGGTACCTGTTTTACTAATAAATACCACACCAAACAAAATAACAAACATCCTAATTTACCAAATTTTCATCATCCACATCACAAGTTAAAAAGAAAAGAAATGTAGGAAATTAAAAAGTGTTAAGAGAAGTAAATTGTTTAACAAATGGCACGCAGGCCATGCAACTATTTGCGAGAGATAAAGGGTTAACCTATTAGACCTTCAACCGTGTGATGCTACCTCCACTCCTCCAGCTCAATCCATGTCCTCATCGTCATCGTCGTCATCATCATCATCATCATCATCATCCCCTCCATGGCCCGCCATATACTCTCAGATGTTCCAATATCATCCTGCATGTCGTAGATACTTCTTTCTATCACTCCGACCCGGGCGTATGTGTTGCTGGCCATGTTGTAGGTGTTCCTGGTGCACATAGGATTTTCCTGCAATAAATCATGTAAGCTTTGAAAGTTAGGAAAACCACCTCCTTAAGAGGAGGATTGACCCGGATCACCATGGGGCTGGTAGTGGTATTGGGGAGGAGGACGGATGCGTGGAGCGTGTAGGACGAGAGCTTCTTGAGGATTCCATGCATGCCCTTAAACTGTTTGAAATCTGATCGTCCCTTCATCCGCTTTGTTGATTAAGTTCATGGAGCGGCAAATGACAAGGTCCACTTTTCCCGACCACGGGCCCTTTTGAAAGGACCTCAGTATCCTTGCCACAAAGTGTTTGAAAAGGCGGTAGATCCACCCTCCAAAAAGGATAGGAGTCATGGGAGTAGCAAGTTGGTTCACATGTTCCGGAGTAGCAGGTATGGAACATCGAGGTTGATACAGTTCTGAATGCAATGGAGGACTAGCAGATCTCGCAACCCTACAACACCACCACTGTCGTGTCTCTGGCAAAGAGAGTAGCTGAGGACCCAGTGGATGTAGCGGTAAAGAGGATCCCTCAACATTGTGCTCTTAGTTTGGCTCGGGTTATAGTGGCCCTCCCCGATCTGAGCCCAAGTAGCTTGGCGTTGGTCTTCTGGAAGCTCGCGGAGACCGCCGGTGTTCTCTTCCTCTCCTGCATCCTCTTCCGAGTACAACCCGATAATTGCCCCAAATTGTGCGATTGAGATCGAGTACATGACCCCTGCACAACGGAAATCTAGCCCCTCATTGTTAAACGGATCCGCTCTTGTCTTGAAGACAAACGTGTTGTAAAATTCCATGTTCTATTCATGCACGGAGTGAATCCGAGTGCAAAGAGCCGCTCGTAGTGGGCCGGTAACAATGTTGTTGAAGCGGTCTATTTGGTTCACTTCTTCAAGAGTGTCCATGCACACCTGTCGAGGATTTTCTTCGGGCCTAGTTCTTAGCACCTCATATTGCGCATGAGCAGCCAACTCACTTGCGTTGAATCTGGTAAATTTCTTGGCCATCTGAAAGAAAGCACCAAACAATTAGCATAAAACAGTAAAATTTTCGAAGAAAACTGAAAACAGTCATTTGAACATAACCCCGTGTTCAGCGGACACGCCCCATGTTCGCCTGAAATTAGCTGGACACGCCCCCGTGCTCGCTGAGCACGACCTCGTGCTCAGACATCTGTTTCCCAAAAATCCCATTTTTCGACCTGGTCCCGAAAACTTGAAAATTTTTGGTCCAGTAGGGGCAGTTTTCCCCGAAAATGAAACCCTAAGTGTCGTTTTTCCCAAAACAAACCGTTTACCCCTTCAATTTCATCTTTTTCGGTTAAAAAACATGGGTTTGAGGTTTTTGTGAGAAATCGGGCAAATCTACAAACAATACAAGTTGATTTACTTCCTATAACATGTATCTATACTAATACTAACAGATCTAAGCAAAAATTTAGGGTGTGATCCGGTTCAAGTTGAAGAACCCTAGATTTTTCCCCAAATTTTGATGTTAAACTACATGCAAGTACTTAAACTAACTAATTATAAGGATAGAATCATACCTTGGCGTTGTTAGAAGAAGGGGAAACATTGAAATCTGCTGAAAATTTCGCCGGAACCAGAGAGTTCTTGGGGAAACGGGGCGTGTTGAAATGAGAAAGTGAAAGAAAAAGGGGTTTTATCCCCGACAGTTGCGCGGACACGGCCCCGTGGGCGGGCAAAATAATTTTTTTTAAGTGCTCGTGTGAGTGCCCCTGTTTTCCGAAACTTGGTTTTAGAAATCTTACCGATTTAGACGTTTTCCCGATTTTCGTAACTTACAAGGTATGATGTTGATGCTTGAACCTTCGTTTCATTCTTCGGCTGCTTGTAGCGAGATTTCATCCTCTTCATCCTCAATAAATCCTTGATAGAGCTTTAGCCGTTGGCCATTGACTTTGAATGGAATTCCATTCCGAGATTTAATTTTGATTGCACCTTGTGGGAAATTATGGGTGATGGAAAAAGGTCCCGACCACCTAGACTTTAATTTACCAGGAAATAATCAAAGTCGTGAATTAAACAATAGAACTTGATCTCCTACCCGAAATTCATTAGGTTTAATGTGTTTATCATGAAAATTTTTCATTCTTTCCTTATAAATTTCGGAGTTAGAGTATGCATGATTTCTTAATTCGTCTAATTCATTTAATTGACAAAATCGATTCTTACCGGCAATTTCTAAGTCTAAGTTTACATTTTTAATTGCCCAGTAGGCATTGTGTGCTACTGGTATATTCCCAATCAATCAACATTTTGCATCTGTGCTATTTGATACTGGTGTCGACTATAGCTTCGTATCTCTAGAATTTAAGGATATACTTGGGTTAGTTGCAAGTAAGTTAGATATCTCGTATTCGATAGAACTAGCTAATGGGAAGCTAGTAGAAGCAAACGAAGTGATTAGAGGTTGTGTGATAGAGCTTGGAGAGCGTGAGTTTACGCTTGATCTACTGCCAGTAGAATTGGGAAGTTTCGATGTAGTAGTTGGAATGGATTGGTTGTCGAGTAACCGAGCTGAGATCGTATGTCATGAGAAGATTATCCGCATCCCGATGGCGAATGGAGAGACGATTGTAGTGCATGGAAAAAGGCATGATGCGCCCCTACGGATTATCAGCTGTTTGAAGGCATGAAAGTTTTTGCAGAAAAGATGTGTTGCCTTCTTGGCTCACGTTGTTGACAAAGAACCAGAAGAACCGAAGCTCGAAGATATCCCTGTGGTAAGGGAATATCATGAAGTTTTAGTGACACCTGTGTCACTTCAACCATCAAACAAATTCCAAACCAATGAAATATTGTATTTCATACTTGGGATTTGTAAAAATATGTGTATCGTTTGCACATTTCTACTCTTGTTCGATTTTAAGCTTTAAATCGCTTTCTGGAGGGTTATACGCGCTCTGATACGTAAATATAACCAGTTTAATCCAACGAACACTCCGGAATAGTGAAATAGGCGTAACATATCTTAAATAACCTTTACATAACTTAGAAATAAGTTTTAAAGGCTTTGGTATGGCAAAAACAAGTTAATTCGCTTACAGGGACTAAACTTGACAAACTGCGAAAGTATGCCAATTTAAACTGTAACAGACATTCTGGAACATGACCATAAGTTAAACACACCTTAAATATCCTTTATACAGCTTAGAAATAGGCTTTGAGGGGTTTGGTGTGCTAAAATAAACTTTTGGGTCATTCAGGGACTAAAAGCGTCAAAAAGTGCACAAATTTGCATTTTTGCGCATAACTTACGTTCTAAATACATCCGGACATCCAAAAATCTATGTAAGCATTATAATATTATGCTTTAGTGTTTGGCTTGTCAAAAATCCATTCGTCGCTTAATTTGGATCGTTTTTGCGTTCGTTACGACTCCCGTCGTAGTTAACCGATCATCGCGATCGTACGGCCAAACGAACCGACATCCGATATATTTTTAGCACATTTCATGTTCCCTATACTTTAACTTCATTTTAGAGCTTTGAAATGGGGTTAACGGGGCTTAAACGTGTCAAAAACGCATCGAAAACCAAGTTTTGAGGCTGCAGGGACTGAAACTGTAAATCTGCCAAACTAGGTCCTTACGGACCTCAACATTGGGAGTGTTGAGGTCCGTAAGCAGGGGCCAGATGCAGCAAAATGTTTTTCACAGCCTGTTTCCAGCCTTTAACCCCTTCCAAAGGCCAAGTGCCACATGTTAATCTCTTGTGGTGGGCAAAATCAGTTACCACAACATTCCGACAAGTGTACGGGCGAGATCATTCCCGCTTTTCCAAGAAACGATCCTAACGGTGAACCGAAAACTATAAATACCCACCTTATGTTCACTCATTCGTCATAAGAATCTGATCTAATGTGCTCTAAGTTGAAACCTTTGTTTCATACCTGAGCTATTTTGATCTAGATTAGCATTCGGGGACATCGTTTGAGTAGTTGTATGATAGGTAGTTTATATGCCTTAGGTAAATTACCAGAATACCCTTTTCATGTATAATTGGTTATTAAGAATATGTAACCTAAACATTTGCCACATAACTGATTATGTAACATGTTTAGGCATATAACACTTGTCATAGGGCTAGTTAGACGTCTCGAGTGCGCTTTTGCGCGCACGACGCGTTAAAGTAGCATAAGCTACCTTAATGGGTCGCGATGGGTCGAAAGCACTTAGGTTAGGTTTCATTTTAGTATGTGGGCTTTGTTAAACCATATTACATGAGTTCACATACTCATTTGGCTTACGAACCCTCATTCTATCCGATCCTCCGATTTAGGTCCGGTTTATTAATGTAGTTACCTATATTAGGTGCCGTTTGATATCCGTGATCTCTAGCATTGTTTGGTTGTTACTCAAGGACTACTAAGCAATCTCAATGTGAGTACATAGTTCCCCTATTTTATTGTTTTCCAAACTGTTTTGGGGTGAAGCATGTGTACCTATGTGTTATTTTCATGATTTCAAAGTATAATTGATTATACATGTTATTACTTATCATTTGACAAACTAAATGACTATCTATGGTTTAAACACTGATTTCTCAATGAACATAAAATAAAATGTTGAATTGTACTTATTTTATGTTCACCAGACCGATTGGTAGTATGATATAGCGCTATAGGATTAGACACCCCATTCCTGTTGTTATGGAATGTCTAAAACCAATTTGTTTCTCCATCCAAATAGGGATTGCCTTTGTGGTATCCTTATAGTCTCAAAGGTGTAGTTTGATGCACTAGGTCTGAATGAATTCTTAAATCACACATTTAAAGTATATTTTGATATACTCCCAAAAGTGTAGTTTGATATACTCTCATGTGTGGTATTGTACAGAACCAACATATATATTTTATCAACAAACCAAAACATATTTTTATATGTTATTTATAAAACCCAAAGCATATTTTGATATGTTATTTATGAAACCAAAACATAGTTTAATATGTTATTTACAAATCCAAAAGTATACTTTTAATATGCTACTATAAGGTTATTCGTTTAACCTTACATTATTTTACAAAGCATAACTTTTGATTTATTCAAACACTTTGTTTTGTACATTTTTACTTGTGGTTTAAGAAATCTCATTTTACTTACCATACATAACTTTTGTTTACACATTACATGGTTTACATTTAACTTGAGTTATACAATAACATTGGACTATTGGTTAAACATGAACATTCTATATTGGTGGTTTGGTTTGGTTTGTGTAAGTGACTTAAGTAACGAGGCGTGTGTAATATGATACAAGCATGGTGGATACGCCGCTGGTACTTCCTATATATAAGTGCTTGTATGGTATTACATATCGTAGCGTTATTTGAATCATTTCAATTTAAGTCATATAACATTTTATGCAAATAACATACTTTTCATAAGACATTGTTTTACAACAACTTATCTTATACAAACTCATTTTACATGGTTATTCATTTAACCTTACATTTATTTATACGTATAATCTGATCATATTGTTTTTCAAACGATTTACAAAACAAATCAATTTACGAGGTTCATGACTAAACTTTATTAAACATTTTCTTAAACTTACAAGTCATGAATCTTATTTTCACAAAACCTATGTATCTCACAGGCATTTTAATGCTGACGTACCTATTTTTACACATGTTTCAGGTACTGCTTTGCAATGATTTGTTGATACATGCTACATTTAGGATGGACTCGTGCCTTAGCAACTTTAAAACTTGGAAGATCATAGTTGTACTTATTTGATTGTATTAAAACAATGAGTTCATTTATTCAATAAAACAGAATTTATTTATTCCATGGTTACGAAACAATGATTCTGTTACAACACTCCCCGACGTTTCCGCCACGTCTGGTTGTTCTACGTGGTCGGGGTGTGACAGAAAAGTTGGTATCAGAGCCAATGGTTATAGGGAATTAGGTTATTAGTAATGCTTTGACCTAGACTATAACCTTCCTAGGACCCTAACACAAGTTTTCTTGTGTTTAGTTTTAAAACAATACCGTCACTTATTCTTTGGTGACAACCACAATAAGAACATAAATTTCTATCCCGCTTTGAAAAGTAATCATCTATTCTAGGATGATTTATCATATGGTTTTGAACCCTTTAAGTTTTCAAAATCCTGTCAAAGTTGGTCTAAATAATGTGAACACGTGCAAACTGGAAGGGTGGGTGCCTGTACCCTGAGTTTTCTATCTAAGGCTAGAGTGTTCGTACAAATCCACATAATCGGACTAGTCACTCTTACCTGGGAACTCTTGGGGTGAGTGTCCACTTATAGGTGAGCATGTCTTCGCGATACATTATTTTTTGACGTATTTACTTTGATTAATCACCGGGGTCGTTTGTTGCTTTGTAGTAACAAACAAATGACCAATATCCTTGCTTTCATCAGATTTGTTTCATCTCATTCTTTTTGTCTAATTCTCTCACTCGTTTCCTTTCATATTTCCTCTTTTAAAATTCCTCCTCGACGCGACAACCAGATGGCGAATGCCGAACTGGCGGAAATCATCGCGCAGCAAATGGCTGCTGCCTTCCCAAATCTTTATGCTCAAATGATTCAAGCCATCAACAACAACAACAATGCTCCATGCAATTTCAAAAATTTTAACTCGGCTAAACCGCTCAAGTTTAGTGGTTCTGAGGGAGCAACTGGGCTTCTTCAGTGGTTCGAGAGCATTGAGAATACTTTCCGTCACGTTCAGTGTCCTGAAAATCGCAAGGTCGAGTTTTCTTCGAGTGTATTTCAGAAGAGGGCTCTTACGTGGTGGAACGGGGTTATGAGAGACCGCGGTACTGAGGTTGCATTAGCACAGACTTGGGCTGAGCTTAGGGCTCTTATGATGAAGGAATTCTGTCCTCGTCATGAGCTAAGGGCTCTAGAAAGGGAATTTGATGATTTGAAGCAAGACAGTGGGGAACATCGAGCCTATACTGATCGCTTTGAGGAATTGAGCTTGTTATGCCCTACTATGGTTACGCCTCTGGATAAGGCGATTGAGAAATACATTGATGGTCTTCCTGACGTAGTTCAGGATATCGTTACTGGCAGCAACCCTACTACTGTCAGACAAGCCATTGAATTGGCTGCCACTCTGACTGAATCCCATATCAGGAAGCGCAAGCTGTTTCGGAAGGGCGACTTAAGACCATCTGACAAGACTGCTCATGTGGAACCAAAGGAAGAAAATGTTGAGGTATCCAAGAAGAAGAAGCCCAAAGCCTCTCAAAACTACGCTGTAACTGCTCAAGACAAACAGGTTGCACCAAACCAGCCAGCACAACCTCATAAAAGGCAAAACTATGTTGGTACCGCCCCTTTGTGCAACAGGTGTAACCGTCATCATCTGGAGCAAGAGCTGTGTCACAAATGTACCCACTGTGGGCGGTTGGGACATTTGATCAATGTTTGTCGTTATGAAAATCAAGCTGCTGCAAACCCTGCTGCTGTTCAAGCGCGGTTCCCTCTGGGGTCATGTTATAACTGTGGTGACCTTACCCACTACAGGAACAATTGCCCAAGAGTTGTTAACATACCTCCAGCGCGTGGACGAGTGTTCAACATCAATGAGGCAAATGTGAACAATGATGCAGCAGTGAACAATTAGTGTTTTGTAATTCCTTGGTTGTTATCTTTTGACACTTCAAGACAATTCGGTTGTTACATAAATAAAGATTGTTGTTTTTATTTCTGTAAAAGTTATGCGTTTATGGGAATGTTTGATGCAACCTTATGATGTCAACCCAAAGACAAACTACTCGTATGGTTCTGTCATTTTATGATCACTCGTGATCTCCCTAAGAACCTTTAACACTCGTTTCTTTTAAGAAAAAAAAGCCAAACTCTTATTGAAAATCCTTCTATCTTTATAGATGGATCCTTGAAAAAGCTTAAAGTGCCAAATGAAATCCATGGATTGGATTCCTGATGTGCTTTAATTATCCATGCTCAAAGACAACAAATTAAAGAATCAAGTTAACTAATTATGTGCTTATGTGTTTTCTTATATGTTTTGTGGTTGTATGTGATCCATCCAAATCCTCATAGAATCTTCCATATCTCATACGAGAGATTCATAATAGGATATCCAAAGTTACTATCTTAAATCCTTAATGGACTTCTACGTTGTAGTCAAGTCCCTTGGGTTTTAAAGTACTATTCTATAATTGGACCCCTTGGGTGGTCTAGTTAAACAGATTGATTTGAAGATCTGGTTAGAAATATCATGTGATGATATAATTGAAAAGATCCCTTAAGTGGTCTATTTAAGAAGATCATATGTCGGTCTAATTAAGGAGATCATGTGTTGATCTAGTTAAAAAGATCGTTCATTGATCTAATTAAAAGGACCCTTTGGTGGTCTAGTCGAGTCGCTTCATGTTTATTCAAGTGATTTTTCCTACGCATTATGAAATAAACTGTGCGGGTTGTGCAAGGAATTACGTAATTATGGAGGCCTACATAATTATGGAATTCAGTGCACAGAAACTACAGGAAGCTTTGTCATGTGTTAAGACCTATAGTGACAAGAATAATGATACGGGAGAAGTCTTGGACCTCGACCAATGTCATTTATTCTCACACTCCCCAATTCTGATCTCAATCACACACCAAGTTTCCTATGATAAGTCTTCATAAGAAACGTTCTTCTGTCCGTAGTTCAAAATTCCATGTTTTACTATTACAAGGAATTCACTTTGAGGGTTAACAAATTTGCTAAGAATCCTAACATGGCCCAGAGTTTACTTAAGGGTTCAATGGATTTATTTGAAGGCGAAACCGTCACAGCTGTCTTCACAAGTTTCCTCTAGAATTAAATTTCGGGATGAAATTTCCTAAAGTAGGGGAGACTGTGACACCTGTGTCACTTCAACCATCAAAAAAATGCCAAACCAATGAAATATTGTATTTCATACTTGGGATTTGTAAAAATATGTGTATCGTTTGCACATATCTACTCTTGTTCGATTTTAAGCTTTAAATCGCTTTCTGGAGGGTTATACGCGCTCTAATACGTAAATATAACCAGTTTAATCCAACGAACACTCTGGAATAGTGAAATAGGCTTAACATATCTTAAATAACCTTTACATAACTTAGAAATAAGTTTTAAAGGCTTTGGTATGGCAAAAACAAGTTAATTCGCTTACAGGGACTAAACTTGACAAACTGCGAAAGTATGCCAATTTGAACTGTAACAGACATTCTGGAACATGACCATAAGTTAAACACACCTTAAATATCCTTTATATAGCTTAGAAATAGGCTTTGAGGGGTTCGGTGTGCTAAAATAAACTTTTTGGTCATTCAGGGACTAAAAGCGTCAAAAAGTGCACAAGTTTGCATTTTCGCGCATAACTTACGTTCTGAATACATCCGGATATCCAAAAACTTATGTAAGCATTATAATATTATGCTTTAGTGTTTGGCTTGTCAAAAATCCATTCGTCGCTTAATTTGGATCGTTTTTGCGTTCGTTACGACTCCCGTCGTAGTTAACCGAACATCGCGATCGTACGGAAAAACGAACCGACATCCGATATGTTTTTGAGCACATTTCAAGTTCCCTATACTTTAACTTCATTTTAGAGCTTTGAAATGGGGTTAATGGGGCTTAAACGTGTCAAAAACGCATCGAAAACCAAGTTTTGAGGCTGCAGGGACTGAAACTGTAAATCTGATAAACTAGGTCCTTACGGACCTCAACATTGGGAGTGTTGTGGTCCGTAAGCAGGGGCCAGATGCAGCAAAAATTTTTTCACAGCCTGTTTCCAGCCTTTAACCCCTTCCAAAGGCCAAGTGCCACATGTTAATCTCTTGTGGTGGGTAAAATCAGTTACCACAACATTCCGACAAGTGTACGGGCGAGATCATTCCCTCTTTTCCAAGAAACGATCCTAACGGTGAACCAAAAACTATAAATACCCACCTTATGTTCACTCATTCTTCACAAGAATCTGATCTAATGTGCTCTAAGTTGAAACCTTTGTTTCATACCTGAGCTATTTTGATCTAGATTAGCATTCGGGGACCCTTTGTAAGTGTTCCTTCGTTCTTTTATAGCTTTTCGAGTCCGAAAGTCAAACTTTGTTTGACTTTCTACATTGACCAGTTTATGGTCAATGCAAAGTTCGTTTGAACTTCATAACGTGAGCGTAATCACGATGGTTATCGTCCCTAGTGACTATACCTACTGATTACCACGTTATCTAGGCTCAGTGACGAGTCGTAGTTTCGGCCAAAAAGCGCATTCTTGCGTATTTTGTAACCAAACTACTCTTGGGTATCAAAACCGTTTGTTTTGATACCAAACCTGTTTTCTAAACTTAGTTAAGCATGTTTTAGCATGCTTAGCTCGTCACTTTTAGTTTAGTGCTTATATAGGGTCGTAAGGTAAGCGATCTAAACAATCGCTTATACTTTCGAACCCGACCCATTTGGTCGATCATTAGGATCCGACCAAATACCTTAGGTGACCATAGTGTATAGGGAATAACCTTCCGAGGTTATACCTTATGGTCACATCGTTTGAGTAGTTGTATGATAGGTAGTTTATATGCCTTAGCTAAATTACCAGAATACCCTTTTCATATATAATTGGTAATTAAGCATATGTAACCTAAACATTTGCCACATAACTGATTATGTAACATGTTTAGGCATATAACACTTGTCATAGGGCTAGTTAGACGTCTCGAGTGCGCTTTTGCGCGCACGACGCGTTAAAGTAGCATAAGCTACCTTAATGGGTCGCGATGGGTCGAAAGCACTTAGGTTAGGTTTCATTTTAGTATGTTGGCTTTGTTAAACCATATTACATGAGTTCACATACTCATTTGGCTTACGAACCCTCATTCTATCCGATCCTCCGATTTAGGTCCGGTTTATTAATGTAGTTACCTATATTAGGTGCCGTTTGATATCCGTGATCTCTAGCATTGTTTGGTTGTTACTCAAGGACTACTAAGCAATCTCAATGTGAGTACATAGTTCCCCTATTTTACTGTTTTCCAAACTGTTTTGGGGTGAAGCATGTGTACCTATGTGTTATTTTCATGATTTCAAAGTATAATTGATTATACATGTTATTACTTATCATTTGACAAACTAAATGACTATCTATGGTTTAAACACTGATTTCTCAATGAACATAAAATAAAATGTTGAATTGTACTTATTTTATGTTCACCAGACCGATTGGTAGTATGATATAGCGCTATAGGATTAGACACCCCATTCCTGTTGTTATGGAATGTCTAAAACCAATTTGTTTCTCCATCCAAACAGGGATTGCCTTTGTGGTATCCTTATAGTCTCAAAGGTGTAGTTTGATGCACTAGGTCTGAATGAATTCTTAAATCACACATTTAAAGTATATTTTGATATACTCCCAAAAGTGTAGTTTGATATACTCTCATGTGTGGTATTGTACAGAACCAACATATATATTTTATCAACAAACCAAAACATATTTTTATATGTTATTTATAAAACCCAAAGCATATTTTGATATGTTATTTATGAAACCAAAACATAGTTTAATATGTTATTTACAAATCCAAAAGTATACTTTTAATATGCTACTATAAGGTTATTCGTTTAACCTTACATTATTTTACAAAGCATAACTTTTGATTTATTCAAACACTTTGTTTTGTACATTTTTACTTGTGGTTTAAGAAATCTCATTTTACTTACCATACATAACTTTTGTTTACACATTACATGGTTTACATTTAACTTGAGTTATACAATAACATTGGACTATTGGTTTAAACATGAACATTCTATATTGGTGGTTTGGTTTGGTTTGTGTAAGTGACTTAAGTAACGACGCATGTGTAATATGATACAAGCATGGTGGATACGCCGCTGGTACTTCCTATATATAAGTGCTTGTATGGTATTACATATCGTAGCGTTATTTGAATCATTTCAATTTAAGTCATATAACATTTTATGCAAATAACATACTTTTCATAAGACATTGTTTTACAACAACTTATCTTATACAAACTCATTTTACATGGTTATTCATTTAACCTTACATTTATTTATACGTATAATCTGATCATATTGTTTTTCAAACGATTTACAAAACAAATCAATTTACGAGGTTCATGACTAAACTTTATTAAACATTTTCTTAAACTTACAAGTCATGAATCTTATTTTTACAAAACCTATGTATCTCACAGGCATTTTTATGCTGACGTACCTATTTTTACACATGTTTCAGGTACTGCTTTGCAATGATTTGTTGATACATGCTACATTTAGGATGGACTCGTGCCTTAGCAACTTTAAAACTTGGAAGATCATAGTTGTACTTATTTGATTGTATTAAAACAATGAGTTCATTTATTCAATAAAACAGAATTTATTTATTCCATGGTTACGAAACAATGATTATGTTACAACACTCCCCGACGTTTCCGCCACGTCTGGTTGTTCTACGTGGTTAGCAACTTTAAAACTTGGAAGATCATAGTTGTACTTATTTGATTGTATTAAAACAATGAGTTCATTTATTCAATAAAACAGATTTTTTTTATTCCATGGTTACGAAACAATGATTCTGTTACAACACTCCCCGACGTTTCCGCCACGTCTGGTTGTTCAACGTGGTCGGGGTGTGACAGTTTTCTTCGAAGACTTGCCAGGATTACCCCCACAACGACAAGTCGAATTCCATATTTACTTGGTTCCAGGCACCGAGCCTGTAGCCAAAGCACCTTACCGACTTGCGCCTTCTGAGATGCAAGAGTTGTCGACGCAGCTTCAGGAGCTTCTGGACAAGGGATTCATTAGACCAAGCTTCTCGCCTTGGGGAGCTCTAGTTCTGTTCATCAAGAAGAAGGACGGTAGTTTTCGTATGTGCATCGACTACCGCGAGTTGAACAAGTTAACCATCAAAAATCGGTATCCTTTGCCGAGGATTGATGATCTGTTCGATCAACTTCAGTGTTCGAGTTACTAGTCCAAGTTCGATCTTCGATCAGGTTATCACCAGCTGCGGATTCAAGAAGAGAGTATACCGAAGACTGCCTTTAGAACTCGTTATGTATATTATGAGTTTCTAGTGATGCCGTTTGGCTTGACAAACGCACCGGCACTATTCATGGCTGTTGGGATTGAACCCTATCAGAGGAACAGATAATTAGAGCCAAAACTGGTTCACAACCGTGGATTCATCATAAGCAGTAGTTTACACCAGGCTTTCCCCTTGAAAGTGTTTATAACATCTGATGTCCTCTATCCTCTGTCCGTATACAACAACTGCTGTCCTTCAAACTGCTGATGAAGCCCTGAAGTCTGTTAAGGATTAAAGACTGTTGGTTCAATCTACTGATGTTATCTAAGTACTGCTATTGATTAAAGAACTGCCCACTCAAGGACTGATCAACTTTGAGGAAAGCACTGATAGTCAAACATCAGTGCTGATGGAAGGAGAAAGCAATAGTTTAGTTTGTCACTTGTATTGTATAGAATCAGTGGTTAAGTTAGTAGTGTTTGTATAAGAACAGTGGTTAAAGGTTGTTAGGTTGTTAGATGTCACTTTCATGGCGACGTCATCTTAGATGCTTCAATGGTTTGATTTGCGTATAAATGGAACAGTACCCTGTACTGTTACATTTGATTGACTGAGTGAGTTTATCTCCTTCAATCCTTTCATCTTGAGCGATCAACCAGTGAGCATCATGCTGAGGGGGAGCTTTAGTATGTAAGCATATTTGTAATCATTTCTGTATTGTAAATCTTTCGACTAAGGAGAAACAAGTGTTTACTAAAAACTAATTCCCTTTGATTGTGTTTACAAAGTTTGTTTTCAATTCCGCTGCATTAGATCTTTGTTTAACATTCATTTATTGTCCAAGTATAACAAACAAACACAATCATGAGGGCCTCCGATCCTAACAATTGGCATCGGAGCTTGGACAGTCAAATTCGATCTAACAATCAATTTGACATAACAGTTCAACTCAAAATTCATTGATGCTAAGGTTGATCGTATTTGTTGAAAAACAAAAGTAAAGGATAATCACGTTTAAAGATTGGTTATACAGAAAACTTTTGTAAAACAACCAAGATGTTATCTACTTCATAGGATTCACTTAACACTGATAATCTGATATAAACTACCGATGATTGCTGAAGTTGAAAAATTTAGTAATCTCAGATTGGATATAATATTTCATAGATCTATGAGTGTTTAGTGATGAAAACTATGATTTGGTTCCATGACTAATTTTTGCTAAGGATTTATCTCATGTCATTAAAGACCTATGTTCAGAAAAATAGCAATTATGCATTTGGTAACATATGAGAGATGAACAAAATCTTAGGAACAAGATCTTATATGTGAACAACAAAATATACATCAGATATAACTATGGATCAACTCAAAACTCTGATAGTAAAATATCAGTGTTGAAAAGAGTTTGAAATTAACCCAAATCTCTTATGAGAAAAAAAGGGGTGAAATCCAACAAAGATTATATGTTTGATGTTCAGAAAACCAGATCATAAGTAATGCGAAATTTGGCATAAGCATTAGCAAAAATGTCCAAATCTCTCAAAACATTGCTGAAAATGATTTTGGATTGAGTATTCTTTCCTTGAAAATCTTCCAGAAATAGTTTCAATACTTTTCTATGGAAAGGGTAAAAAGGGAATGGAGATAAATTACAAAAACTCAAAAGTGTGTTTATCTCAAAACTTTTGAAATCAAAAGAAAAGAGTATAAATCTAAAACACTTAAGAGTTCACAGATGGGTCCTACAAAAGGAAAAACCAAAAATAAACATACATCCTTGGTCAAACATTTGTCATTCATCAACCATGTACAATCATTGTATCAGGGAGTTCAGGTATCAAAAGTATCAACAGGTTGATTATTAATAAAGAGGATTAGGCCAAATTTAGGTTCAGGAAGAACTTTCAAAAACCATTGTGAGCAGCCTTTCCAGTGTCACAATCATTTAACAAGGTAATGGTATCAAACAATGGTTATGAAATTTATTTCAAACCACTGAACATCCTCCAAAAGTTGAGAATGAAGTGATTCTGATCAAATTAAAAGTTACAGTGACTTTTAAGAATACGCCTGATCCAATTGATGTTGTTTTCAGGAAATTTTTACTTATTTTTCTTGTAAAGATTTACTTAATAAAACAGGATATATTATTCTTCATTTTTCTTAAAGAATGATATATTTTGCATTTTTACTTATTTTAGATGGTAAAAGTCCAAATACCTGTCAGGATGTAAAACCCTTCTTGTTTTTGCCTTGGGTTATATATTCTTTGATAATGGTCAAGAAGAGTTGGTGTTAAGGGTCTGGATCATCTCATTCATAAAATCAAGTCTAAATCAGTAATAAAGGTGGATTGTTGCCAAAATTCAAATGTTTGACTGCACATGTTTTACTCTAAATTCCCAAAATATTAAACACAAAATGTGTGGCCAAAGTAAAATATGATAATCATCTAAGATACTGAATCACTATAAAAATCTATAGAATGTTTAAAACATGAAGTAGATGTGTGATAAAACCTTGAATGCAAAAACCTGTAAATTCTCTGCATTAAAATCACTATAAATCCTGCTGCTATGATTTAAAATGTGTTTGTCAAGTTTTTGGTTCTGCAGGTAACTTACAATCACTATCAACAGATATTGGCTATGATATTGTGGTTTCACTAGTCAAAATCATTTCCTTCATCAGAGCAGCAGATGTACAAAACAGCTGTTAAAGCTCATCCACTGATACACAAACAGTGTTTGATCAAAGTTGTTTGCTAAATCTCTACCACTGCTACACCCCTAACCACTGTTGCTAAAATTCATCAAAAATGGATTAAGATCATCAGTATGCCTAAGCTATCTTTTAAAAAACCCTTCCACCTCCGTTTCAAGCTACTGCTGGATCATCAAAGTCACTAGCAGTGGTTAGCTCAGATGATTCACATCTGCAGTTTCACCTTTTAAATCATCAATCCTCTACAATTCATCCATTTCACCAAACACTTGACACCATCAATGAAAAGGGATTCTTTCAAAAAGACTATCCTAAAACTTTGCCTTCTTGCTAACCTTCTACCAATCCATCAACAAGTCATGCACCTTGGGGTACTAAAAAGACAGAAAGTTGGGTAGACATCATGTAAGAGGGGCTTTAGCAGTTCAGTGACAACAAGCTTGAAAAACTTGTGCCACAGCCAAAGGATGAGAATCTTTTTGGCAAAAAGTGGGTCCTCAAAGAACATTGTATATGCTATGAGCATGGCTGTCAAGATTTATCATATTTAAACAAGTACTGACACCAAGAGTGTGAAAAGATTACATCAGGGGAATGTCAATTCCTAGGAAATAAGCTTAGTGATTTGACTGTGCACATGCAACAGATGTTTCCACAACCACTGATTGAAGAATATTATGATGCTGTTGTTGTTGCTGAAAAGTCCAACTGTTTGTAACTTCAAAAATATGTTATTGAATTTTGATATGTTTGCTCAAAAGACTTCTTTTATGCAGGACAGTCAAGTAGCTGAAATATATCATCAAAGATTCAATATCTCACTGATTAAACCATCATTCACAATCAGACATCACTCTGTGAGGGATTGCTATGAAAAAGGTTTGATTTCTCTGCACCATGTTCCAACTAAGGATCAGCTGGCAGATGTGCTAACCAAAGCATTAGACACATCCAGCTTGATCTCTAGGATTGGCATGCTAAACATGGAATAACAGGCAAAATCCTGTTTTTCAATGAATAAAAGCATTAAAATGTTTCTAGAAAATCAAAAATCCATCCTTAAAAATAGCTAAAAAAGAATTTTTCATTAAGTCCTAAAAGTCTGCCATAACCACTGCTTTGTTCAAAAGTCTGTTCTACTAAAAACTCTGTCCACTGCTGAAAGTCAACCCCTATTCTCTCATTTTCTTGATAAGCACTGATGTTCAAATCAGTGTTTTATCCACTGATGTGCTATCCACTGATAGTAAAAATCACCCACTGCTTTCATTTTTACCATTACAACCGCTGGTCTTGTTCCATCAGTGGTATCCATAAAAACAATTGTCCTTCATCTCATCAGGGATTGGCACGTGGACAGTACATAGTGGTCATATCTTTTGTAACCGCTGCCACGTCAGCATTCACTTTTTCTTTTATAAAAACCCTTTTCAAAACCCCAAACAGGGTTTTACTGTTGAATCGAATTCATAAAAAATCCTTTCTCAAAACAGTTTCCATTTCCCTCTCTCAAATCTTTCAAGACCTTCATCAATCTTCTTCTCTAAAATGACAAAATCAAAGTCATCCGCAAAATCCACTTCAAGATCTTCTCGTACAAAGGCCTCTCAAAAGGCTTACACCCATCGAAATCCATACAAAGCACCTCACAATTATCTGGGTCTTTGACAAAACTAGGCACCACCGATACATTCGACTCCATCCTTGACACCATGTCTGCATCAAAGTACAAAACTTTGTTAACAGCAGATGCTCCAATTTATCTGCAAACCCAGAGAGAGTTTTGGAAAAATACTACCCTTGAAAAAACAAGGAGAAAATGTCATAGCCATTAACTCTTCTCTAATGGGTAAGCTGTTAAAATCACACCACAATCCATCTCGGAGGTCTTTGAACTCAATGATCAGCAAGGTAAAACTTCTTTTCCCAAAAATGAGTTAAAAACTGATTTCCTTGAACGGGGTTATGCAGAACAAATAAAAAAGGATACCTTACAAAAAGGTAATTTTCCACCTGCAACAAGATTTTTGTTCCATACTCTGCTTATGTGTGTTTCAAACAAAACCACTTCTTTTAATGAGATACCATTAAAGATTCAAAACCTGGGATATGCTATTCTTCAAGATGAAAATTAAATTACTCCCATGAAATCTTTAATGATTTGGTTAAAAATGTTGATACAAAGCCATTCTTACTTTTTCCAAGATTTCTAAGCTATTATTTTGAAAAGAAATTTGGTAAGGATGATGCTTCTGCAATAAAACAAGGTGAATCTTTTCAAATAAACAGCTTAACTGCTGAAACTTTTACAAGAATGTCAACACCTTTCAAAACACAAGCAGAGGTGCCTGAGCAGACTTTAGCAGCTACCACTGCTCCTCAGGTATCTGCTGCTGAGCCCACTGCTCAAGGTGATCATAGCAGCAAAACAACTGCTTTGAAACCCACACCTAAAAATCACCAAAAGGCCAAAACAAAAGAAATCTCAAAATCCCCCCAAACCTACCAAAAAGGCAACTCTGGAGTATGAGATACCGGAGCAACTGCCAAGTGACAGCACAAAAGTCACAAGAAACCACTGCTGCTACTTCCTCACAGCAGTTGGAAGAAATATCTCAACCTATGCCTGAAACTCCTCCTGCTTCTTCTCAAAAAGAACAGGTTGTACAAATAGGGACACCACAATATGATGCTCTGGAATCACTTGCTTCCATCATCCACAGGCCCAATGCCCGAGGCCAATTCTCTTTCTACACCCAACCTCACCTCCACAATTCCCCCACCAACAAAATTATTGTTGGATGCTATTGATCTGAACCAGGCACAAACCAGTCCTTCTCACTCACCTATCAATGAGAACATACTTCAACAAGTGGCTGGGTCTGATGTATCAATCATTGCTAACCCCCTTGAGTTACAAGTAACTCTTGGTGGTAGTCCAAGTGAAGCAACCACTGCAAATGCTGAACCCACTGGTTTGCATTTGGACAGTGGTTACATCAATAAGACTTCCTTGGAGGCAATTCCTTCTATAGCACCTCTGATAATCACTAGTGAGTTTGTTTTGACCACTGGTACCATCAAAAGGTTATTAAGTGTTGAAGGAAGAAGTCCCTAGAACCAAGAAAAAGGGGCATCAGTGGATGACTATTGGAATACATTCCCTAAGTCAACCACTATTCAAACCACTGTTAGTGGGAAATCAGATGATCCCATTAAGTTGGGTGATGGTTTAAAGTACCTAGAATTGACGGATCGAATTGACAAACTGGATACCTCTGTTGCAGATATCAAAGAAATGCTGCAACAGTTGTTGAAAGTTCAAAAGGTGCAACCCACCGCTGTTCCAGCTCAAGCACCTGCTCCACCACAAGCACCTGCTGCAAATGAGTTATGGAGCTTATTTCAAACACTGCTCAAACAACAAAGGGAATTAGCTGATCAGCAGCATAAGATTCAAATCCAAAAATTTAGAACTCTCATGGAGTCAAGATTCAAAGATACTCAAGCTGACATCAAAGCTATAAAAGCCCATATCCTAAACACCACTGGCAAAGCTCCTCTCACTGTTCTCTTCATTGATAATCCACCTCAGATAATGCCAAAAAGGGGCAGAAAATCAAGCAGTGGAAGAAGAAGGGAGTTGAAGATGGTCTCTATATTGAACCAGAAAAAAATATGACTAAAAACATTCCTTTGCCAGATGGAAGTAAAAAGATTGATGCTACAACAAATGCACTTGCTGAAGCAAAAGCAAGTGTAAAAAGGGATAGAGAGGCTAAGGATAAAGCCAGGTGGGAACAGGAGAAAGAGCTTATATGGAGCTGAATGCACAGGGTACTTCTGAGCCAAAGGATGATGAAAATCCTAAGGATGAAAAGAAGAAGCCCACTAGACAAGTGAGGTAACCCCAAATCCACACCATCCAGACTCATAAAGCATACTCCCAAACCACCTTCCAAAAGCCCCCAACATCAATCTTCCACCTAAACAGTTGTTGTAACACCTGTTGTATCAACAATTGCTAGCCAAACATCTGTCACCACTTCAACACACACCACAACCACTGCCTTACCACCACCACCAAAAATCATCTCACCACAAAAACCACAATCACCACCAAAAACAACCTCACCACCATCACCTCCTGCTAAAAGGCAGAAGACATCAGATGTTACAACATCTCTTGTAATGACAACAATGGTTGAAATGCTAGTTGTTTCAACAACTGTTAGTCAGCCATTTTCTACTACTCAAATCACCACCACTGATCCACCCAAAATATCATCAGCCTCTCCTACAATAAAAATTAGTAGGATTTTTTATACCAGATGATGATACTTCACCACCACCAACATCTTTAAAATCTCTATCACTTGTTACCATACCAAACCATTTTCCTCTCTCATCAGCTCAGATTCAAAAGCCAATAGCTCCAGCAGGTGTTCAATTTCCTCTTGAGCTTATAGCAGTCAGAGAAGAAATCAAATCCTTCTATTATGAGGATGACCCTGCAAAAAGGAGATTACCATTTGTTGAAGGATATCCCAGGCCCAATAACATTGAAGAATATTTGAAAGTCAAAGCTAAACAAGCAGAGGATATCTCCAAAAGAGATGCTTAAGGAAAGACTGACAAAGAAATTCAGAGACATTATCAATTTCTGCTCACACAAGTCAGATCTTTGGAACAATTTGCAAAGAATGTGTGCCAGCAGATATCAGAAAGAGCTGAAAAGATTATGTTGAAAACATCATGGCTCACAAGAAATACAAGGGAGAAAAAAATATGTATAAAGACTGGACATTCCTGAGCTGGAAAGTGAAGCAGCCAGGATTCAAGACATGATCAAAACCAAGTCAAACATACTCCTCCTGATTGGGCAAAGTACAAGAAGAATGTACCTGACAAAAAGGTAGAGCTGAGGAGAATGAAAGAGGAATTAATTGCTGCTGATTATGGGTCTGAAAATCAAGTGATGAGATGGAGAGAAGATAAAGTCAGGGCCACCTACAAAAGGTTGGAGGAACTAAGGAAGAAAGATCCAAAAGTTCCACAAAAACCTGATTACCCTGAAGCAGAGGTTTTAACAAGACCACCAAAGCTGCAAATCAGGAGATCCACTGTTCCAGCTGGTGCTGCCATCTATAAAAGAAGACAACAACAACAACAGTTGGATACTGAAACAGTGTGTCAGAATTAATGGCAGGAGATGACCTTGTAAAAGAGGGCATTAAGAGAATGATAGCTGAAACTCTTGGCCTAAATCAACCTGCAAGCACTGCTCAGACAGACATTACAAAGCCAGCATCACCAAATTCCTCATCTAATAAAAATCTCCCAAGAAACCCACCAGACTCAAAAGTACTAAAGTGGAAAACTGACAAACAGACCCATGTACTGACAGTGATCAAGTCTAGTAGAGAAGTGAAGAAAATAACAAGGGAACAAGCACTTGGCCTAAGTCTTGAAGATTTGCAGGATCTCCTTGATCTTCCACTGTTGCAGGGATGAAGATGACACAGATGCCTTAGCCTTTGAGTTACAACTCAAAGGGCAAATAAGGGAACTGTGTTGATGAGGCAATAAAGATCTACCAATAATGAAGAGTTTTGGCATTATCTGTTCCAGGGGGAGATTGTTGGGATTGAACCCTATAGAGGAACAAATAATTAGAGCCAAAACTGGTTCACAACAGTGGATTCATCATAAGCAGTAGTTTACACCAGGCTTTCCCCTTGAAATTGTTTATAACATCTGACGTCCTCTATCCTCTGTCCGTATACAACAGCTGCTGTCCTTCAAACTGCTGATGAAGCCCTGAAGACTATTAAGGATTAAACACTGCTGGTTCAATCTACTGATGCTATCTAAGTACTGCTATTGATTAAAGAACTGCCCACTCAAGGACTGATCAACTTTGAGGAAAGCACTGATAGTCAAACATCAGTGATGATGGAAGGAGAAAGCAGTAGTTTAGTTTGGCACTTGTATTGTATAGAATCAGTGGTTAAGTAAGCAGTGTTTGTATAAGAACAGTGGTTAAAGGTTGTTAGGTTGTTAGATGTCACTTTCATGGTGACGTCAGCCTAGATGCTTCAGTGGTTTGATTTGCCTATAAATGGAACAGTACCCTGTACTGTTACATTTGATTGACTGAGTGAGTTTATCTCCTCCAATCCTTTCATCTTGAGCGATCAACCAGTGAGCATCATGCTGAGGGGGAGCTTTAGTATGTAAGCATATCTGTAATCATTTCTGTATTGTAAATCTTTCGACTAATGAGAAACAAGTGTTTACTAAAAACTAATTCCCTTTGATTGTGTTTACAAAGTTTGTTTTCAATTCCGCTGCATTAGATCTCTGTTTAACATTCATTTATTGTCCAAGTATAACAAACAAACACAATCATGAGGGCCTCCGATCCTAACAATGGACCTGATGAACCGAGTTTGCTAACCATATCTCGATAAATTCGTGATTGTGTTTATCGATGATATTTTGATCTATTCCCGGGCTAAAGAAGAGCATGAGCAACACCTTAGAGCCATTTTAGAGCTGCTAAATATGGAGAAACTTTACGCTAAGTTCTCAAAGTGCGAGTTTTGGTTGCGTGAGGTACGGTTCCTTGGTCACGTGGTGAATGAAGATGGAATTAATGTGGATCCCACCAAGATCGATGCGATTAAGAATTGGGAAAATCCAAAGATGCCAACCGAGATACGACAATTTTTGGGCTTAGCAGGGTATTATCGCATATTCATCGAGGATTTCTCCAAGTTGCTCAACCACTGACCTCCCTTACTCAGAAGGACAAGAAGTATGAATGGGGAGACAAATAAGAGGAAGCTTTTCAGCTGCTCAAGAATAAGCTTTGCGATGCACCTATTTTATCCCTACCCGAAGGCACCGACGACTTCCTGGTATACTGTGACGCCTCGCGTCAGGGATTGGTTTGTATGCTAATACAGCGATAAAAGGTTATCGCTTATGCTTCGCGCCAATTGAAGGTTCATGAGAAGAACTACACCACGCATGATTTGGAATTAGGCGCAGTGGTGTTTGCTTTGAAGATTTGGTGGCATTACCATTATGGTACCCGATGTACGATCTTTACAGATCACAAGAGCCTATAGCATAGATTCGATCAGAAAGAGCATAATATGAGACAACGACGATGGGTTGAGTTCTCCTATAACAACAGCTACCATACAAGCATTCAAGATGCACCGTTCGAGGCTCTCTACGGACGCAAGTGTCGATCACCATTATGCTGGGCAGACGCCGGTGATAGACAGCTGGTTGGTCCCGAACTGGTCCAAGAGACGACTGATAAGATCATACAGATCCGAGAGCGCATCAAGGCGACTCGCGATCGACAAAAGAGCTATGTGGACCAAAGACGAAAACCTTTGGAATTTGAAGTAGGTGATATGGTTTTGTTGAAAGTTTCACCTTGGAAAGGTGTAGCACGCTTTGGGAAGCGTGGTAAGTTAAACCCATGATTTATCAGACCATTCAGAATTCTAGAAAGAGTTGGTACTGTAGCGTACAAGTTGGAGCTACCAGCAGAACTTAATGGTGTTCATGATACATTTCATGTATCTAATCTGAAGTAAAGTCCAACACAAGAAACAATGGTCATCCCTGCGGATGAGGTTCACATTGACGACACACGCCACTTTACCGAAGAACCTGTTGAGGTTACTGATTGGAAGGTTAACAAGACTCGGAGGAGTAGTGTTAAACTCGTCAAGGTTCGATGGAATGCGCGTCACGGCCTAGAGTTTACTTGGGAACGTGAAGACCGCATGAAAGCTAAATACCAGCATTTGTTCCCCAACTCCCCTGCTGTGAGTAGTGAGGCTTAAAATTTCGGGATGAAATTTTCTTAACAGGGGGAGAATGTGACAACAGTCAAAATTCCAGGTATCCGTACAACTATTAAACCATGATTAGTGCTTAATGACTGTGCTGAATTACAACTAATGACTTGAACTGCTTGTTGATTATTGCTTTATACATACATGTGCATCTCATGTTGCTTAATGTCATATCATTATTGCATGAGAACTTATTGACTCAAATGATGCACGAAACACAGTTTGCACAGTTATCAGATAAATCAAGAAAATGCTGACGAAGTTCAGTACATAGATAGACGTTGTATTAAGACACAGAATGAGCCAGAAACCAGGTATTACACTAGTATAGTGTGTAGGGAAGTAAGGATCATAAAACTGCCTTCCTAGAGATAGTTTAAGTGCCGGAAAGTGCCTAAAACTCACATAAACTGCAGAATTCTGCATAAAATCAGCAAATTCAGCATTTAAACAATCTAATATCATGCAAAAATGTGGTTAAATGGTCCTGAATGCTTTCCTAAGTGTCGGGAATCGAAACTGTCACAAAAGGGTACATAAAGCACACTAAACTGCATAGTTTAGCACCTTAACGAACCGGTAACCAACCAAACAACCGGACACTACCCGAAACACCAAATTTTCACTAGAAGCACTGTTTTAACATTGCCAAGCTAGTTATGGTCCCCGAACATCATAACACACTACATAAATATCTAATAACTAAATCCCTAACTATATACTTGATTTCTAACTAAATAACTAACTTATGGTTAAACCCTAGCCTAATACCCCCCCCCCCCCCCAACCTAGTGGACGGCCCATACATGTGGTAAGAACACTAATCTTTCCATTTTACATCTTATTTAGGTGGTTAAAGAATGATACATAATGTTAAGTTTGAAGAACACTAAGAATCAAGAGAATGGAACATGAACATAAGCTTAAATCATGAAGAAATCATGTTGTTTATGTCTTGTTATACTTGTTGATTGTTGTTTACTTATGTAAATGATGTAGATCATCATATGATCTTGCTAGATCATGATTAAAAACATAATCTAGCAAGATGAGAGGATGAAAATGTTAGAGATTAATAGATCATCCTCATGAAAGACATGAACTTGAAAGAATATATTGTCTTCTTGTAAAATGATGATTAAAATGAGATGTAAGTCTTGTAGATCTAAAATTTCAAAGATGATTTTTCAATAAACCAAGTTAAAAATACAAAGTTTACTAAATCTTGGTTCTTAAAGAAACCAACCATGTTTTTAGAGGATAAACAAGTGTAGAAACACTTAAGTAACAAGAAAAATCCAAGAAGAAGCATTTTTAGAAAATGTGATTATAAGTTGTAAAGATAAGATTCTTCAAAAATGATGTTTTTAAAAAATCAACCACAATTTAAAGGGTAACTATGCTTACTAAACACACTAGTAAGTTACTACACATTTTTGTAAATTTTCAACTTCATGAGTTAGTAGTTTTTGCTTGATTTTAGCAAAATTGGTAAGTATAGATTGTTTATTATTGATTTTTGATTGATTGTATTGATTTACAAAAGAAAATAATATGCCTTCAAGGTATGGAAACCTCCATTTTTAGGAGAAACTATGGCAAAATATTTCTAAAAATTAAACACTTAGAAAAATATTTTTAAACAAATATTTAAGAGTATATTTCAAACCATGGATTTTCACATAAAGTTTGCCATAAATTTTGTTACAAAAGTTATAAATATTGGAGGTTGGTTTTATAAATAAAAGTGACTAAATATGTATTTAGGGAAATATATATTTAGATGTCACCATGTGTGTGATTATTTGTATATTATGTGTATTAGTTATATTATTTTAGGACTTGAAATAATATAACTCATCAAAATACTAAAAATTACAATCTAAAATATTACCAAAAATTTCAAGGTATAAATATACAAAGAATACCTAAAATATTGATGAAACCGAACTAAGGAATATAACTCACAAAATATTCCAGAAAATTTATTCACAAGTATATTTTTGGTAAATAATATTTGGACACCAAAAGAACAAAAATATGATTTTCACAATTATTACAAATTTATATCATATTTTTTACAAGAAGAAAATATATTATTTTTGGTGAATAGAAATATATTTTCTTGGAATTAATAGAAGATATATTATTTTTGAAAGAAATATATATTTTCTCAAATAAACTTGAAATATACTATTTTTGGGAGAAAAATAGATTTATATATATTTTCTAAGTTAGACATGGAAAATATATCATTTTTGAGACTTGTATGAGATTTATAAATATTTTTGTCAAAGGAAAAATTATAAATAATGTTTCCAAGTAATATTTCACAAAATATATATTTTGGAAGTATATATTGATGTATTTCTATTTAAGATATTATTCTGAAAAAAAATAGTATAAGAATACTTAACAATTACAAGAAAATACGTATTTTGTACGTATAAATACACTCCGGAATACGACATCAATACATGGAAAAAATATACAAGTATAAGAATACAAATACAAATATACCCATCCTTGGGAAGGATATACATGTATAAACACATAGAAAGTAACAAGTTAAAATATATTATTTCAACAATTATTCCAAAAATTTAATAAATATAATTTAAGTTAAAATATTTATTATTTTAACAAATAAATTATATAAAATGGAATAATATTGAAGACACGAAGAAACGTAACTCAAAGACACTAATTAATACTAAGTCAAGGCACGACCCACTCGTCTAATAGGCCTTAGTACGTTGTAGGTAGTCGTGTACATCCGAAGGAGCTTTGAGTTACTGTGATTATGAAGAACGCAAGACTGTGAGTTCATGTCCCCCTTTTCTATTAACTGTTTTCAGTTTTATAACTTCGGGGGTGAAGCACATGTTACAAACGTTTATATGTGGTATGGTTAGCTAAGGAAAGGTACTGCTAGATCATGTGAGTGGTGGGTATAACGCTTAAGACCATTAATCCTCGTTGTAGGACCGAGGGACATGAGTGATAGATCTATTTGGGTGTAGCGGTCCCCGCCCATGTGGACCAGGGTTTGGCCCATGAGGTGACTATGTCTTACAGCCGGAAGCCCGGTGCAAAATCTGCTAAGTTTGTGCCTTCCTGCATCACGTCACACATATTAATGGCCTTGCAAACCATTAATGATATGTTTCCTTGTTGCTTTCATACCGGGGTTTACAAACATGCATACATATTTTCAATTATTTCAAAGGTTTATTCCTGCACACTCACAAACACATGAACTCGCTCAACTTTTGTTGATGTTTTCAAACTACATGTATTTCAGGGAATTAAATGTGGATCTGGAGGGCGTTTGGAGGTTTCAAGTTATATTGAGAATAAAAGATGTCATCCGTAGTCTAAGGGTTTGGATTGTGCATCTTATCCTAGATAAGATGCATAGTTCAAAACCTGGTTTTCATTAATGTCTTTTGTTGAGTCCTTATGGAACTCTAAGACTATTTGCGTGGTTTGTAATATGGATTCAAGGTCTGTGTTTGGATTTCTAAAACAATGTTGTTTGTGATATTTTAAACTTATTTAATGGATGATTATCTTTAGTTTTATCATATAGTTGTTTGTTATGGTTGAATGTAATTATATTAAGCAAGTCACACATAATCACGCTTCCGTAAAAGTCAGGGTGTGACACCCTAGCCATAGCTTGGTTGATTCATGTATCCCACACAAAGCCATGGTTAGCATTATGAGAAGTATTTAAAGTGTTACCTCCTGATGGATTCAAGGGTGGAATTCCTGATGTGAATCCTATTTGATGTGATTTCAGCATGATCGAGGGACCAGATGAAGCAATAGTTTGCATAGGTATGAAGTCTCCCAAGTGAATCTCTAAACTTCTAGGTTGTACACTCCTTAAGGATACTTGATCTTGTTGGATCCTTGATACACCGAAGCTGGGGGTCTTGGAGGATAATCCATGGATCCGTGAGCCTGAGATGAGGATCCTTGAACCTGAGATGAGGATCCTGGATACTGAGAGTAGGATCCTTGAACTGTCTGTGTCCCCATGTATCCTCCTGAACTTGAGAAGGATCCTTGATGCTGGAAGGAGGATCCTTGAGGCTGAAGAGAGGATCCTGAAGGCTGAAAGTAGGATCCTTGAGCCTGTGTCATTGCCGATGATCCATAGCGTATACTCGATGATCCACCTTGGTAATGGACGCCTGATGCTGTGGAGTGCTGGGTAGTTATGACTGGAGAATCGAAATTCAGTGATCTAGACATCAATGGAGAGTGATCCTCCGCTGATCTCTTTAATTTCTTGATCTCATCAATCTCACGAAGGATCCAATCATTAGTTTTGTCCTGCTGTTGCATGTAATCCTTCATCTGCAAAATCAAAGAATAAAGATCATTGTTAGTAGGACCAGAAGAAACAACAGTAGTTGCTATTGTGAAAACGGGTGTTGGTTTCTTCGCAGCATTCTCAGCATTCTTCTGGGATCCAGAAGGGACCGGAGGCAAAGGTGGAATGCCCTGTGAAGAAGTGATCGTTGGCATGGAGCTTGAAGTGCTCTTCGCATGAGAAGCCATGTAGTTGAAGGTAATGAATAGAAATGGATGAAATGAACAAAATTTTTCAAGAATGAAACACCGATTGCCCCATGGTGGGCGCCAAACTGTTTTGGTAAAAAATCACACAAGGTTAATGCAACCAAATCTGATTTTGTGAGGTATGATGCTTAGTTAAATGATCAAATATATGAACAATGAATGAATGAAATGAGTGGTGAACACAAGGATTTATACGAGGAAAAAGCCCTTGATCAATTACTGATCTCCGACATAAAAAACCTAGGGTAGTGAAAACTATCACTATCAAGTATATTGAATAAACAAGTTTACAACTTTGGAAGTATTTAGCTTGATACAATGATTTCTAGTGTGTGTTTATTCGAAAGTTTGCATCAGAAATGAAGTGTGTTTCGCGAAGTGCAAGTAGTTTCTAAAAATAAGCTCAATACCCCTCTTATCCTAGCTAAAAATATCCTAACTAACTATCCAAAAAATCAGCCATTCACCCACGGTCACCACCAACGGTCATCAGCCTGTGCACATGTTGAAAATAAAGAGCATATTCAACTGGAATCTCGGATGGAATAAGTCCTCTTCTAAACATGCCTGCAAAACAAGCCAAAAGGTGATGGAAACAATTGTTAGTTCAGAATAACAATGAGGATCCTGGATCCTTATTCCCGCAGCGTCTCCTGGGTATCCTTAATTCAAACTGAACTGAGGATCCTTGATCTAAGCTATACTTGAGGATCCGTGATCCATAAACTATGAAATTCTATCCCTAACAGTAAGTATTTAACTTATTAACAAAATCTAGGGAATAATTTTAATTTTTATATATACAAGGAACACAAAATATACTTAGAACAAATTTTTTTCAGATACAATAACCAACACAAAATTTCTGGAACAATTTTTTTAAGCTATAATTAACACATTGTCATCTCCAAGATCCATTTATACATGAGTTATTGGAGGGGAAATTCTTCTGTGACCCGAACCTCCTAGAGAGAAAATTTCATCACATCCGTGTTCTCTGCTAGGTACCGTCGCCCATAAGTACATGCAATTCTAAAGCTAAGTAAAACGTCATGTTGAAACAAAGAAAACACCTTTTTTTCTATCATGTGACTATTGAACATCTTCCGTTACATCCGTGTTCTCTGCCAGGTACCATCGCCCATAAGTACATGCAATTCTAAAGCTAAGTAAAACGTCATGTTGAAACAAAACAAACACCTTTTTTTCCTATCATGTGATTATTGACATCGTTTTTTCCATTCAAAACACCAGCGATGAACATTGTATATTTATGTGAACATCGGTTTTTTAGTTCAAAGCACAAAACATGCACATTGTGTATTTGTAGCTTCAAAAAATTAAAATTTACAAAAGTTTAAAATAGTATAACTTCCCAAAAATACAAAAAACTAAAAAAAATAGAGAAATTGCAAGTCCCAATACATCCGATGCATCTTTGCCATCACATGCCAAAAGGCTTCAAGCTGTTTAAGCCAATGTTGCAGCCGCCAACAAGCCATCTGAAGCAGCTGTACCAGAGGCATCAGCCTTTAATATGACTAGGATGCGTTGGCAGCTGCTTCATCCCAACAATATGCCATGTGTGGCCTTTATATTCACCGACGCATAAGGTCTGTGATGCGTCCCTCCACCGACGCGTGAGCTAGCCATTTTGGAAACTCATGTTATTCAACGACCGTTTTGGTAATTTTCCCATAATAATTTGTCGTTCAAAACAAAGGTGGGTAAAAGGGTAGGCATGTTTTGTTTTGTTTTTTGTTTTAGTAATTTACACAAATATACCCTAGATAGTGTTAACTACATAAAAGATCCCTATAATCAAATGTAGTTGATTATAAAAATAGTCCCTCTAGTTAATAAAGGGCATTTTGATTTTAGAAAACTTAACAAAAAAGTTTAACAAGGATTAACCTTAGTACTTAACATTGTAAAAAAAAAAAAAACCTAAATACCCTAACTTATGACTTAAAACTAGGGGGTTAAAATTGCTTGACGCTCGAAACACGTTTGATACTCGCTTGAAAAATGCTTGGAATTTGCTCATTCGATTCAGCTCGATTGAAAAAGGTGCTCGGTTCGGATCGGTTCAGTTTGTAAACGAACGAGCACAAGCAAAGGTTAGCTCAGTTCAGTTCGGCTCGGTTGGCTTGATTCATTCATTCATTCATTCATTCATTTATGTATGTATGTATTGTTATGGCTCATTTTCTAAGCATACATATCCTGCTCAATATCCTGCCTTTGTTTGTTTAATTGTAACCAGGATGCTGGAAGAGGGTATTGCTAACATCTTGGGCGATATCCTGAGGTTTATTGAATTAACCACGTACAGGTTGAAGGCTGAGACTTGCTAACGGTCAAGAGGACTTCTTCTCCTCAAGACTCGGACGAGTTTGTTGAAGGAAAGACGTTGAGCCCGAAAGACCAGGTCTACAACGTTCGATTAAGGAATATTCGATGGATCCCGGAAGTTTAGGATAGTTTGTTAGCTTATCTTTACTATAAATAGATGAGGTCGGATCAGTTTAAGTCACACAATCTCCACTTACACTCTCGCATACTTTCACTTTCTAGCTTATTGCAAACACCACACTTGTATTCAAATTTCGTTGTAACACTTAGTTGATCCGTACCACATCCTGCACTGTATCCTGATATTTGAAGCAATAGAAGAACAAGGCAGCTACGATTGTCAGCTCCTGAGGTTTTATGCCGGCGATCTAGATTGATCAAGGGCTTTCCTCGTACATCTCGTGTCGTTTATTTTACTTTTGCTCATTGTTTGATCATAGATACAGCTCAATATCCTGAGCCGTATCCTGAATACTGATTTTCTAAACAACTTAACAAACACATTTTCAATTTACTTTCTAGCACACCACCTCACTTTACTAATTTGATCACTTAATTGCTTCGGTAATTTTTGACCAAAACAATTTGGCGCCCACCGTGGGGCGAGTGGTGCTCTCTTTACTAAAGATTTTTGTCAAATCGCTAATCGGTTTTCAATTTTCAAAACTTTTTGCCACATTGTCCATAATGGCCTCAAGATCAAACATGAGTTTCTCTACTGTGTCTGCTATGACTTCTGCTACTACCGGCCCGGTGCTTCCACCACCTCCTCCAAGGATGCCAGCCTCTACACGACCTCAGGATATTATCCCTACTCGCAGTGTTCAGGAATCTGCTCCAGTTCTAGCTTCTAATGATGAAATTCTTACTTTATTTGGAAGTGTGCAGGAATAAATGAGGCAGCAACAGGAAACAAACCAAATGCTTTTAAGGGAAATACAACTCCTGAAGTCAGGCTCGAGCAGATCTGCTGAGGACAATGTCATTCCATTACACCCTAGAGCGTTGAACTTCAGTTCAGCTGTGTATACTGAGGATGACAGGGGGAATATCGTGCCCAGCCTTCCTCAGAATCATACTCCTGAAATACCCTCCTCGGTCAGGATGTCAACCATGAGGAGCTCAGGATATGCTTCAGGATATGGGCAAAATCCTCCAACGGGTAACGTGTCAAATAAAAATAATACTTATGCTACTAACAATAGTGGATCTTTGCAGGATACAGGCGTGACATCAGCACTTACTAGGGAACTTCAAAAGTTGAAGGACATGATATCCAGTGTACCTGGGGTAGTCCAGCCGATCCCGGAAGTGTCCCAAGACAGCCATAAGATATCTCGTTTTGCACATCCTATCTGTGATGCTGAGATCCCAAAGAGATTTCAAACCCCCAACATGAAGCTTTACGACGGAACTACGGATCCTGAGGAGCATATTGCTCAGTATAGGGAAAGAATGGAGATTAACCCTTTCCCTCCGAAGCTCAAGGAAGCGTGCTTGTGCAAGGGATTTGGTTCTACCTTAACAGGATCAGCCTTAAAATGGCTGTTAAATGTTCCTCCACACTCAATTACTTCATTTGCTCATTTGGTTAATTTATTTAACAGTCAATTTTCTTGTAGTCGGAGTTTTGAGAAACTAACCAGTGATCTTTACAGGATAACTCAAGGGCCTCAGGAATCCTTGAGGGACTATGTGAACAAATTTAGTCGAGAATCCTTGGATATCCCACATATTGATGTTGCAACAGCTGTGCAAGCTTTTAAGATGGGATTACAAAAGGATTCTCAGTTTTATCAGGATCTTGTAATGAATCCCTGCAGGAATCTCGACGAAGCTCGTAACAGGGCTTTGAGATATATCCGTCTGGAGGATGACAGGAAGATGCAAGAAAGGATGAACTCATCTAACACTTATGAGTCAACTAACAGGAAGTCAGAATCCTCATTCAATTCATATCGGCCTAAGCCATATGGCAGAAATGATAACAAGAGAGTAAATGCTGTCGAAGATGAGGATCCTGAAGAGTATCCTGAGTTGTCTGAATATTGCTTTTCTGTTAACATTCCCGAATTGATGTATGCCATGCAGGGTCTAGGAGACAATGCTAGGTGGCCTCAAAAGAATCAACAAAAGGCTGACTGGAAAGATAAGTCAAAATGGTGTGCTTTCCACGAAGATTTCGGACATGTAACCGAGGATTGCATTGCTCTAAGGAAAGAAATAAGCTATCTTCTAAGCAAGGGATATCTGAAAGATCTCTTAGGAAGGAAGAAGAATAAGGGTCAGGATACTGAGAAGGATCCTGAGCGAGCAGCATCACCTCCCGCGGATGCCAAGATAATCAACTTCATTTCGGGAGGATCCAACATTTGTGGGACCTCGTATTCGGCAGCAAAGTGACATGCAAAGGAAGCTAAGGCCGAAAGGGGAGACAAACCTGTCAGAATGACTACCCTCACAACTGACAAAGTGATCACTTTTGATGCAGATGACAGGGATACTGTCCAGGATCCTCACCATGATGCTCTGGTAATAACGTTATATGTGGCTAACCATTTTGTACGCAGGATATTGGTTGATAATGGCAGCTCCGTCAACATAATCCAACTAGAAACTCTGAAGAGAATGAATGTATCTCCAATGGATATCACTTCAAAGTCTACTGTGCTTGTTGGATTCAGTGGAGAGGCTAGAAACACAGTGGGAGAGATAAAGTTTCCAGTATACGTTGAAGGAGTCAACTCGATACAATGTTTCTGTGTGATGGATTCTCTATCCTGCTATAACATCATACTGGGAAGACCGTGGATTCACGATATGAAGGCCGTGCCATCAACATATCACCAATGCATCAAGATACCTACCCCTTGGGGAGTTGTCAAAGTTGATAGTGATCAGCAGGAGGCGAAAGAATGCTACTCATCCTCGATGAAATCCTCAACCAAACCTAGTGCAACATAGCAATTAAAGACGCGGGCCCAGGATATCGTGGAAGATCCGGAGCAGGATGTGAAGAAAATTATCCTAGACCAGGATAATCCCGATATTTCGGTGCTCGTGGGAACCAATATCCCTCAGGATATTGAAGAGCAATTAATTAACTTTTTAAAATGCAGGATGTCAACGTTTGCATGGAAGCATGAGGATATGACAGGCATATCCAAAGATATTATCACTCACAAGCTTGGAATTGATAAATCATTCAAGCCTGTGCAACAAAAAAGAAGGAAGTTTGCTCCTGAGCGGAACACGATTATCCAGGAGGAAGTTGAAAGATTATTAAAGTCTAGAATGATCAGAGAGGTTAAATTCCCAAGGTGGCTAGCAAACGTGGTGGTAGTGCAGAAGAAGAATGGGAAATGTAGAGTTTGTGTAGACTACACAGACTTGAACAAAGCTTGTCCTAAAGACCCATTTCCTCTTCCCCACATTGATGCAATGGTAGATGCCACTGCCGGGCATGAAATGCTGACCTTCATGGACGCATCTTCAGTATTTCAACAGATCCAAATGGAGCCTTCTGACCAGGAGGATACTGCCTTCATGACACCAACAGGTATTTAATGTTATACAGCTATGCCTTTTGGTTTGAAAAATGCAGGTGCAACATACCAAAGATTGGTAAACATGATGTTCAAAGACAAACTGGGGGACACCATGGAGGTATATATCGATGATATGGTGGTGAAATCCAAAAAGGCTGAGGATCACCTCCAAGATATCAAAGGAGCATTTGATATCCTGGATCAATACAACATGAAGCTGAATCCTGCTAAATGCCATTTCGGAGTGGGGGCAAGAAAGTTTCTTGGATATATGGTGACAAAAAGGGGGATAGAAGCAAGCCCAGAGCAGATCAAAGCTATCCTGGATATAAAATCACCCTCAAATATGAAGGACGTACAAAGATTGACAGGCCGAGTAGCAGCTTTAAACAGGTTTATCTCGAGATCCTCAGAGAAATGCAAAGACTTTTATGATATCCTAAAGAAGAACAAAAGATTCGAATGGGGGGGAGAAGCATGAAGCAGCATTGCAGGATTTGAAACGATATCTATCAACCGCACCTCTATTGATGAAGCCTGAAAATGGTGAACCACTATCCCTGTACCTTGCTGTATCAGGGAATGCTGTAAGTGCCATTCTCATAAAGGATCATGAAGGTCAGCAATATCCTGTTTATTATGTTAGTAAAAGTTTATTAGATGTTGAAACTAGGTACTCTCACTTAGAAAAATTAATACTAGCATTAGTCATGGCATCAACGAAACTTAGGCATTATTTCGAGACACATAAGATACATGTTAAAACAAATTATCCTGTCAAAAATGTGCTTAGGAAACCAGAGATGTCAGGCAGGATGGCCAAGTGGTCAGTAAAGTTAAGTGCTTATGATTTAGTATATGAACCAAGAAATGCCATAAAATCTCAGGCTTTAGCTGACTTTGTGGCTGACTTTAGTAGTGACATTCAGGATGAGGTAGACCTAGAAGTTCAACAGTTAGGAGAATCCTCAGGATCCTGGACATTATATACTGACGGTGCATCTAATGTAAGAGGAGTAGGATTAGGAATACTACTAAAATCGCCACAGGGGGACATATTACCCCAGGCTATTAGGTGTGAATTTCCTGCTACTAATAATGAAGTAGAGTATGAGGCTTTAATTGCAGGATTAGAGTTGGCTAAGAGCATGAGTATCAAAAATTTGCAAGTATATGTTGACTCTTTGTTAATTACTAACCATTTTAATGGATCCTATGCAGTTAAGGGTGAGAAATTAATCGAATATCTCGATATTCTCAAAAAATTAGCAGGATATTTCGATGTTTTTATACTTGAACAGGTACCAATGGAGGATAATGCTGAAGCGGATGCCTTAGCAAATTTGGGATCATCGATCAAGATACCTGAAGGGACGCAAATACCAATATTACATGTCTTATATCCTGCAACGAATCCTCAGGATAAAGAAGTAGCTGGTATTCAGGATCCTGGAGTAGAACATCTTGAAGAGGATCCTAAATCCTGGACAGATCCAATCATGAGATATCTCAAAGAAGGACGCATCCCTGGAAGTGAAAATCCTAAGGCATTTAAGATGAAGGTATCACGATTCACTATTATAAATAATATTTTGTACAAGAAATCTCTTGCAGGACCGTATTTGAGGTGCTTGGAGGATCCTGAAGCCAAAGAAGTACTTCAGGATATACATGAAGGGGATTGTGGTAACCATGCTGGGGGCAGGTCGTTATTCTCAAAAGTATTAAGGACAGGATATTATTGGCCAACAATGAGAAAAGATGCCGCAGAATATGTTCGAAGATGTGACGCATGTCAAAGACATAGTAACATACTGCATCAGCCGGCTGAACCATTATATCCTATTGTTTCCCCTTGGCCATTTATGAAGTGGGGTATGGATATAGTGGGAAAGCTACCAAAAGCTCCGGGAGGAAAAGTCTTTATGCTAGCAATGACGGATTATTTCTCTAAGTGGGTTGAAGCAGAAGCATTTGTTCAAGTTAGAGACCAAGAAGTAGTATCCTTCATCAAGAGAAATATCCTGACCAGATTTGGAGTACCAGCCGAGATAATCTGTGACAATGGTTCTCAGTTCATAAGTAAGAGGACTACTGACTTTTGCAAGAGTTGGGGAATCAAAATGATTACATCTACTCCGGTACATCCTCAAGCAAATGGACAAGCAGAATCCTCAAACAAGATAATTGTCAATAACTTAAAGAAAAGGCTTGGAGCCAAAAAAGGAAGATGGGCGGAAGAATTACCCTTTGTTTTATGGGCTGATAGAACAACGGTAAAAAATGCAACAGGCCAAACCCCATTTTCCTTGGTGTTGGAGCAGAAGCAATGATTCCAACGGAAATGACAATACCTACGGCAAGATCTACCCTAAGTGATCCTGAGCAGAATCCCGAAGCCTTGAGTCAGGATTTAGACACTATAGATGAGAAGAGAGATGCGGCAAGGCTAAGGATGGCATCATATCAACAGAGAATATCCAGGGCATATAACAAGAATATTAGAACCAGAAGATTTAAGGTTGGAGATTGGGTGTTAAGAAAGGCTTTTCATAATACTACTAATCCTGCCGATGGCAAGTTAGCTCCAAAATGGGAAGGACCATATGAAGTTGAATCAGAAGCAGGGAAAGGAGCATACAGACTCAAGAATATGGAGGGGGATATGCTACCGAGGTCTTGGAATGCTATACACCTTAAGCTCTATTTCAAGTGAGTTTAGAATTTAATTTCTAACTCAGGATGGTATGAATTCTACCTTTTTTAAAATATGTTTGGTTTAATTTGTTAGTTGTAACCCAATACTGACTTAAGCATCGGAGGGGTGTTAGCCAAGCTAACACCCACCTTAGTTTACAATTGTTTTGCAAGATATGTTTCAGGATATAGCTCCAGGATATGTACTCAGGATAACTCGGAAGATTAGAGGATTGGCCCCCTCTCTCACGTTTAAGGGATACTGATCCCTTCACAGGTTTAAAGGTATTCACCTTTCTTCCGAATTGGGTTTAAACACCCCGCCTGGAGCGCAAGTTATTCAGGGATAGTTCAAGGTGGTGGGACCAGTCCATGTAAAAGTGGCTGACAATTTCGTTACTGTTGGCTATATCCTGAATCCTAAAGGTATATGAGGATTGATCACCCTCTCTCACGAAAGGGTATTTTCATACTCTCTAAGGTTTAAAGGTTTTCACCTTTCTAAGTCTTGGAGTTTATACACTCCCGCCTGTAGCGCATGAAAATTTGGGATTTTCCCCAGGATACAAGGGATTTATCTCCAGTACATCCTTGGGTTTTGCCCTTGGGACGTAAAAAATTGCCTATGGAAACTGACATTCAGAAGATTTCTAAAGTATTTGAAGACATTGTACACAGGGGACATTCCCACCAAGGTGGTGGTATAAAGCTAAAAGGATGAGGTTTGGAACTAATGCACTAAGTACCTTGCACAGGGGACATCTTCATTGGAAGAGTTGCAAAGGGATTGAAGTTTGGTAATAGGTTTACACCCTATTTCTGGTATGATCTTTCCTTTGTAAACATTGTCAAAGTGTTTAGTAACATTATGTTTTATAAAAGGATAAGTATCCTGATATATTCTCAAAGTCCCCTTTTCAGGATATTTGATTAGGGTGTTTGAAACTAGTATTAGTTTGGGACTTTGATCATTTAAATATTATTAAAACTTGGTTTTAAAAAAAAGATAGACTGTTTTTATCTTTCTAAAGAAATTTTTACAAAGTTGAAGGAACGTTTGGAAGTTCTATCTAATAAAAGGCTTTTGCAATATATCGCTGAGCATACTGATCAGGATATTTTATAAGATAACAATACAAAATCTTTACAAAGCTAAGAGTCACACTAAGTAATGCGAGGTAACAGAAAATAAGTCAAAAGATAGTTATATTATTAACAAGTCAAAAGTTGTGCTTTTGGTTTCACCTAAAACCAAGGCCCATCCGCCAAAAGCACCATTAGTTTTTACCATATTTGTGTAATGGTTGCAGGGTATATCTCAAAACAGGACCTGTCCACCTACAACCGTTATCACATTCAAAACAAGTTATACTAATTGACGACCAAGGGCTTCGTCCTAAAACCTAGGACCCATCCACCTTTGGTCATCACATTGTTCTAGTGCAGGAAATGTAAATTGTTCAAAGACAGGAAAAGTAAATTGTTTATGCAACCACAACCATGAAATTAAAAAGTGGGCTCTGGCCTTGGCACGTATATCCATCATCGCCCACTCTGCTACCTAAGGGGCAACACCCTCTTGAACAGCAACCTCTTCCCCGGCATCCATACCAGCATCATCCTCGGGATTCTTCTCAGTATCCGCAGTAGCATCCTTTTCACTAGCATTCTTTCCAGCATTCTCAGGAACATCCTTTGAAGCGCTAGCATCCATTGCTTTGGCAGACTCTTCCGCAGCAGATTTGGCAGGAGGCTCCACAGGATTTCCCCCGAGATCTCTTAACTTCGCCTCCCAGACCTTGATGTTCCAAGATGGTCATTGCAAACCCAAAGCCATTGCCTCATAAGCCATTTTCAGCCTGACCTGGAGAAGGGAGATCACGACGGAATTCTTGAGGCTTTCTCGGTATGAAGCCATGGCCTGTTCGTGTTGGAGTTGGGCTGCGTCAGACTTGGCTTGAGCCTCTTGTGTGATCTTTTGGATGGCGGCTTGGTGATCCTGAGTCATAGCCTTATACTTAGCTTCATAGTGTTCCGATTTAGCGGTGGTGATTGCTGCTTGATCTGCAATGGTGGCTTTGGCCTTTTTCAGCTGGCTTTCAAGCATGACGTTGGAGCCACATGCGTCCTCGTAGAGGAAGACCAGGCGTTCAAGGCCCTGCAAGGTGATACAACAGGCATTGTTTTTAATGAACATTTCTATTAAGTATATGATGCAGGATACAGATCAGGATACTAACCTGGTTAAGGAAGCCGGTCATAAATGTGTTGGATTCTGTGAACCCGTGGTTCTCGAATGGGAATACATGTGGTGGAGCAGAGGGTTCGACTTCCTTTCTTTTCCGGGAGCTGGAGGCCCGGGTCCGGGATGCAGGGGGAGCTTTGGGAGCAGCGGAGGTCTTCGAACTAGTGAGTTTTGGGGTAGCGGATGATTTCGGG
>JARYGA010043952.1:0-27563 GCA_030545235.1 Helianthus tuberosus
CTGGTGCGTTCGTCAGTCCGAATGGCATCACAAGAAACTCGTAATGCCCATAGCGCGTTCTGAATGCAGTCTTTGGTACGTTTTCCTCTTGTATCCTTAACTGATGGTATCCAGATCGAAGGTCGATCTTGGAATAGTAGCTTGATCCTTTCAATTGATCAAATAAGTCATCAATCCTCGGTAGTGGATACCGATTCTTGATTGTGAGCTTGTTCAGTTCTCTGTAATCGACACACATCCGCAGAGTTCCATCCTTTTTCTTTACGAACAATACTGGAGCTCCCCAAGGCGAGAAGCTTGGCCTTATGAATCCTTTATCCAACCACTCCTGGAGTTGTGTGGATAATTCTTGCATTTCGGATGGTGCAAGCCGATAGGGTGCCTTGGCTACAGGAGCGGCTCCTGGCACCAAGTCTATACGGAATTCGACTTGTCGTTGCGGAGGTAATCCTGGCAGATCTTCGGGAAAAACATCAGGGAATTCCTTTACCACTGGAATGTCTTCGAGTTTCGGTTCCACAGCCTTCTTATCTACGACGTGCGCTAGGAAAGCAACACATCCTTTCCTTAAGCACTTCTGTGCCTTCATGCAGCTGATGATTCGTAGAGGCGCGTCTTGTTTTTCTCCATGTACAATGAGAGTTTCATCATTCGCCAGAGGGATGCAAATGATTTTCTTGTGACAAATAAATTCAGCTTTGTTCTTGGAAAACCAGTCCATTCTGACCACTACATCGAAGCTACCCAATTGAATAGGTAAGAGGTCGATGCTAAAACTTCGTTCGCCCAGTTCTAACGTGCAGCTTCTAACAACTCCTCCCGATTCAACGAGTTTACCATTGGCTAGCTCTATAGAATAAGGAATGTCTAATCTACTAGATTATATCCCAAGCATACGTTTAAATTCCACAGACATGAAGCTATAGTCGGCACCAGTGTCAAATAATATGGATGCAAAGTGATTGTTAACGAGAAACGTACCGGTGACCACATTAGGGTCCTCGCGTGAGTTCTTTGCTCCAATCACAAATGCTCTTGCCTGAGCATTGTTTCCCTTTGGGCAGTTCTTCATGAAATGATTCTTGCTTCCATAACTGAAGCATCCTTGATTCTGCCCATTTCCGTTACCATTCCTGTTACGAGCACCATTGCGGTTTCCATTCCCGTTCCTATTTCCTTTACCCCAACAGTCCTCAGTACGGTGACCCATTTTTCCACACTTGTCGCATTTTGGAATGCGACAAACCCCTTCGTGATGACGCTTGCAATTGTTGCAAATGGGCAGAGCACCCTGATATCTTTTGGCAGGAGCGTCATTCATAGTTGCAAGGGTTTTCGCCTCCTGAGGTGGGTTGGGGTCACGTTTCTTGTTGTTGAAACCCTTGTTGCTACGTGTCGCTTGATTCAGGTTTGCATGTTTTCTTTTCTTGTCACCAGACGACTCCGCATGCGTCTCGGTCTTTTCGGTTGGGTTCAGTGATAACTTCTTCATACGAACACAATCTTCAGTAAGGCTGACAGCCAGAGTTACAGCCTCAGTGATTGTTTGAGGTTTGGCCGAAGTTACCATGCCGCGAAATTCTGAGGCCAATCCCCAAATGTAGCGTTCAACGCGCTTAAATTCAGGTGTCACCATATAAGGGATCACTCTAGACAAGTCGTGGAACCTTCGTGTGTAGCCAGTGATATCAGCACCTTCCATGGTCAAATGCCAAAACTCAGTCTCCAACCTTTGGAGTTCAACACGAAAGCAATACTTCTCTCTCATTCTTTCCTTTAGTTCATCCCAAGTCAGGCCATAAGCGGCATCATCACCCAAGGTTTGGACTTGCAAGTTCCACCAAGTCAAAGCTTCATCAACAAACAACCCAGTAGCAAAAGTGACTTGCTGGTCCACGGTACACTTGCTCATATGGATAGTGGCTTCAGTCTTTTCCGTCCAGCGTACAAACGCCACTGCACCTCCAGTGCCATCATAGTTCAGCGGTTTGCAGTCGAGGAACTGCTTGAAAGTGCAGCCTGGAATTGATTCAACCAATTCACACGTGAGCAATCGAAGAAATAATGAAACAAAGACCGTTCATAAATTTCTCCATGTTTAGCAAATCGTCTTAAGATTACCTGGAGCTGCATTTCCTCCAGACGAATCTCCATTCCCATTACGCCTAGCATTGCTTGGTCCTCCACTGTCTGCAGTACGGTTCGCCTCGTATTGGGCGATAGCAGGGAGATCCTTTCTTCCAGAAGAGCGTTCAGCTCTTCAGCAGTCCTTGGTAGAAGAGGAGGAGGGGGTTGATCATCATTGCGGGCATTCACAGCTTTCTTGGGCGCCATGTTCTATCAGAACACAACACAGCAGGGTTAGATATTTGTTTGATATCGTCTTACGAGACAGTAGTAGTATATATATTCAGGCATAAACCACATAAGTGACATCAAACAATTATTACTCTAGCAGAGTATTTAATAGGCTGGTGTTCAATTTTGACCTTTTCTTGCACTGAGGGAATCTATACGTGACAAGACTTGCTGTGATTTATGTGCACTGAATTCCATAATTATGTATGCATCCATAATTACGTAACTCCTTGCACAGTCCGCACAGTTCGTTTCATCCTCGTATCTCTTCCTTCAGATAGGCCATTGTTTTCAGGTAAAGTTATGTATACTTGTGACATTCTACTCCTAGCATATGTAAATATCAATTATCACACATAATTGCAAGTAATTCTTAATCACAGACAAGTGCTACTTCAGTGCACCCTAAGCCTCGTTGTGTCTTTTCTTGACTCTTTGTCAACAGTTTCAGGTAGTGGATGTCGCGGACAGTTTTATGCAATGAAAACTTTTTGGAAAATCATTTTCGTGAAAGGATCCTAGAGATTGTAGTCTAGACTCGAGAAGGAATCCTGGTTCACTACAATCGCAGCTCTGATACCAATCTGTCACACCCCTTTCTTAGGCGGAAGCACGAGGTGTGATCATGAAAGGTTCTCATTGCATACGAAAGGTAAACATATTACACGCTCATAAAAATAACTTCAAACACCATTAACATTACATAATGGAAAACATAGTTTAAGTGTTTACATCACGTGACAACATATTGTCTGAAAGTCTACAACTTATTTAAGACAAACATAAACGACATCCACAAGCATGAGTAAGACCGCGCGCACATCAACTTTTAGTTACCTGAAATACATGTGAGTTTTGAAAAACGTCAACGTAATGTTGGTGTGAATTCATGCAGTTTGTATTTCACGCTAGTATACTTTGTATGAAAGCGTGATATATGTCTTGTAAAAATAAAGTATTCTTGTGTAAATAAGGTATTCTTGTATAAATAAAGTATTCTTGAGTACGAACCTCGTACAAATAAAGTATTCTTGTGGTATGGACTATAAAGTATTCTTGTATGTAACAGGGTTGTTAATGGGTTGCAAGGCCATTAACATGTGACACGACATAGGAAGTCACCAAACCATAGGCCTTTTTCTAGTTGTCGATTCACGACGGAGACACAAAAGCACTACTCGGTACTAGTTTTCACCAAGAGTGTGGCTGCTCGGTCACCCGTTAGATCTAACCTTTTGTTCTGCGGTCTAATTATGTACACGATTAATGGTGCTTATGGTACCCTATTCGTGACACGATTTCTCGTATCATTCCTCAAAAGGCATCATACTTGGTACTAGTTATCACCAAGAGTGCTTCTTGTTTTTGTATCCATCATACCATTTATAAACATTGTATTATTTGTAACATGTATTTCACTGCCGAAGTTAAAAACTGAAAACAGTTAAAAGAAAAGGGGGAGCATGAACTCACAACTTTGCGTTCCTTGCGTCATAAACTTCACCAGATTTGCTTAATTAACGTCGTGACCTATACGTGTTTTCTTAATGTTAGCCACTAGACTTGTACCGCACAAGTACAGTCACTATCTTTTGTATATGTTTTCTTGTGTAAAAAAATAATTTATATTTTTAATTAAGTGTCTTACTTATATTATTTTGTCAAAAATAAATATAAGTTTCTTGTATTTTGCTCCAGAATTATGTATCTTGTATGTTGTATGTGTATTTTTGTGTTTTTACTTCTCAAGAATATTTAGTGTATTTTCAAGTCCTAATACACTATTATACGTAATACATACAATCATACACTTAGCACAAAATTTGGTGACCAACAAATACATATATTTTTTCTCAAAAATATACATACTTAATATCCATTTTTATTCTTGAAGAAATCCTTATTTCTTAACACAAACGTTTGGGAAACCTTGGTAAATGTTTTTAGATACATTTCTAGGGGATAAGTTTCTCAAAAACTAATATTTTTTTAAGTGTCAAAATTTATAGAAATTTTGACAGAGTTTCCCTTAAAAATGGAGGTTTCCCATGTTTTCAAAACATGTGTTTATTTTCTTTTAAATCATCAACAATCAAATTTTCAACAACAATCATCAACAATATATACCAATTTTTCTATTTCATGAACTTGAAAATTTATAAAAATGTGTAATAACTTACTAGTGTGCTTAGTAGGTCTTGTTATCCTTTAAGGTGTGATTGCTTCTTTGAAAACTCCATCTTTAAATAATATGATTCTTTACAACTTATGTTCATAATTTCTAAAAATACTTCTTCATGTATTTTTCTTGTTACACATGTGTTTCTTTACTTTGTTAACCACTAAAAATGATGTTTATTTATGTAAGAACCAAGATTTAGTGGAACTTGTATTTTTAACTTGGTTTCTTGGTAAATCATACTTGAAATATTTAGATTTACAAGACTTTAAACTTACTTGTTCATTATTTTACAAGAAACATCATATTTATTCAAGTTCATGACTTTTTGTGAGGATGATTCATAACCTTTAACATGTTCATCCCCTAATCTTGCTAGATTATGTTTTTAATCATGATCTAGCAAGACTACATGATGATCATCATCATTTCTACAAACAATCAACAATCAACACGTCTAACATCATCTATACAACAAACAACATCATTTCAACACTATTTCATCATATGTAATGCTTATGTTTCAAGGTTCATGACTATGTCTTTTAGTGTTCTTATTATTTTCATCATACTTCAACTTTTAACCATTTAATATATGAAGTAAATAAGACCAAGAGAGCCTTACCACTAGCTTCAAGCTAGGGAAGAATACTAGAACTTGAAAGTGACAAAATGGTTGGATAAAGGCAAACGAATGAGGTCCTTCAACTTCCGAGTCCACCAAACCTTCTAATACGACACCTTACACCTTGAGAGAAGCTTGGATTGTTTGAGATTGCAACAACAAAAATGGTGGAGTGTGGGGGTGGCTACGGCCGTGAGAGGGAGCAAGGGAGAGGAGAGTGGTGTGTTGATGAGAGTGGTGAGTTCTAGTTCATTTTATGCACAAGTTTGAGCTTTACACAATGGTCCATATGTCTCCTTAAGTACTAGCATTGTCTTATCATATTTCTAGGGAATTTAAGCAAGATCCATGAGGATGTAGAAGATCAAGTGAAAAATCTTGGAGTGGGCCCCTCCATGACCGTTCACTCTTTAAGGGGGGGGGGGGTGCAAATTGTAAATTTTGATGGCACATGATGTTAATTTGTGGAGGTTACTTGTATTGTCTAGTGTTTTAGTGTGTAGGATGTTTTATATAGGATGTCTAAGAGTTCAGGAACTAAGACTAGCTCAGAAAAATAAAAACAATGCTTCTTGTAATATTTTGATGTTCCAGGTAATGTCCGGTTGTTTGGTTAAGTACCGGTTCGTTAAAGTGCTAAATTGCACCGTTTAGCGTCCTTTAAGTATCCTTTTGTAACACTTTCAATTCCCGACACTTAGGGAAATATTCTGGATGATAAATCATAATTTTTGCATAATATTTTAGTGTCATAATGCTGATTATAGCTGAATTTAATAAAATTATGCACTTAAAGTGCGTTTCGGGTGCTTTTTAGTGCGTATTTTAGCTTCCGGAATGTCTATATGTTAACCCTTGTATGTACTCTTGGGTTTTAATGTATTCTTGACGTTGGACCTACACCTAGGCTCCAATTCTATTGTCTAACTGCTTTCTGCAGAATTGTTGACACAATGTGTCTTACCGGTGAGTTTACTAGTATTTTCTTGACGCAACGCTGTTCATTAATGCATAAATAATTCTTGTAGTATAACACGTGCATGAATTCACTTGTTTAGCATGAAATCAGACAATGTTGACGTTTAAGCACATAATTGCAGTCATTAAATAATAATTAAAGTGTACGGAAATTACCGGTTTGGTGCCAGTTGTCACATTTTTGGCCCATATATTATAACCTTTATCACACTTCGAAGACTTAACACGACAACTGATGATGTCTGCTGAACCCTAATCGTCCCTCCCAAGCTCCTGTGCTTCAATCGGATTTTAGTGTTTTAAGTTATGATGAACAAATGAAGAATCAGGTGCCTTGGTTGATCTTGATGAACACTTTTTTATTTTGCTATTAATATTATATAGGTTCTAGACTTCTACATATGAATATATATATATATATATATATATATATATATATATATATATTTATGCATGATATTATAAATTACCGATATCCCAACGATATCTCACCGAGATAAACGATATCTCAGATATCAGTCCTTGACCGATAACCGATATTTTTCCGCATTAATTGCATAGCACGATATTTACCAATTCTTCTCCTTATGACACCTTAGATGACACTAATCAGCTTCTGATCATCCTAGGCAACACTTGTTATGACTTGGGAGCATCTTGATTAGTACAAATATGTGATCAGGGTGTTCTTTGAACTCACACCTTCAAAACTCACTCAAATTCTGTCCTTGGGAGCTTTCCTGGAGTTTGGGAGTAGCTTCAGTCCTTCTTAGGAGTCCTTAAGTTCAGTAAGTCTTTCGCCTTTGCTCAATTTCAATTATTTACCTAGTTTCCAACTAAAAGTTAAACAGTTTGACTATATGTTTGACTTTTAGTTCTGACCACTATGGTCAAGTCAAAGTTCAATCCAAACTTTCCTACGTGATCGAAATAATGTTGGTATGATTTCACTATGATCATACCTTCTGATAATCACGTTCAATAGACAAAACGATGGGTCAAGCATGGTATGTTTAAATGTCAAAACTAGTAAAAAAGGCATTTTACGCTAATTGAACTTTAAACTATCAAAACCCAATATTTTGACACCATATCAGTTTGCAAAACTAATATAACATATTTTGACATGCTCAACTCATCATTTTCAGTTTAGACCTCAATTCTATATCGAAAGCCAAGTAGTTTGACTCTTGCTTTGACTTTCGATTCCGACCTGTTTGGTCAACCTTAGTATCCGACCAAACCCATTTATATGACCATAGTAATATAGGGAATAACCCTCTGATGTTATTGTAACAATCCTAAATAAACCGACACCCTCGATTATTTTTCTGACATCCTAGTATATTTTAAATTATTCTAAAAATGTCCCAAAATACACCCCATATGCGAAAACGGGCCTCAAATATATTAAATAGCATTAAAAATAAATAAAAATAGAAATATTAAGCTGAGGTGGGCCACGTAGACCCACCCCAAACCCTTACGCGGGCAGTATAAAGGTTAAAGCCTAATTTCGTTGATTTTCTTAAGTTCAAGCGGGCCGCGTTAGACCCCGTTTAGTTAACGCGGGCCGCGTGAGATCAAGATAGTGGCGCAGCCCGGTGATGACACGTGTCATCATCGTGTCAAGTCTAGTTGGTGATCTGGACGAGCTACGCTTTGACCGAGGTTTGATGCGGGCCGCGTAGGCTCTTGCCTACTCTTACACGGGCCGCGAGAGAGTCAAGATCAACAACTATATAAAGGAGCCATCGGGTTCAACCAGAATTCGTTCAAAATTCTTTTCTCAATCTCCAAATCTGATATAGGCTTTATAAAGCGGGTATTATACCCCCCTAATTAGCGAAGTTCTGCTCCGTTGTAAGTATTATAACCCCTGGATACCTATTAGATACGCTGCCCGATTGATCTAGGGTTCCGTAATGGCTGTCGTGGTTCTGCTCGACGTAGTCATTGGAATGCCGTCTCGGGGAGGGTATTGCTAATGTTAAAATGGGTTAGTATACTAATGCGATTACATTTGTGTAAATTTTAGATTATAACAAGGAAACCCTTACGAAAAATCTAAGACATCAATGTGAGTAATCTCCTTTTTGTTAACAGTTTTTACAAAACCTTAACTATTTTACAATACAATTTAGCAGTGATTGAGTCTTTGTAATTCTTCAATTACTGCCAGTATGTTGGGGTTTTGTATACAAAATGTACTACACTGTGAGTAGTAAGTCAGGATGACAATACGTTACCATTGGACAATGAGTTAGCCAATGTGTAATATGACCCACAAGTCAGGATTGACAGTACTAATGGAGTAATTGTGTAGATATAAACATTGTAATCGCTCTCAATATTGTTTAAATTTAATTAATGTTTCTTGATTAAACTGGGATTCACTCACCAGTATTTCCCACTGACAAATGTTTTTAAAAACGCATTTCAGGTAACACAATGTGAAAGCCAATTAGAAGCCAGCTGGACAGCACTGAAGGCCTGGAAAAGTGGCTATAAAAGTTACCTAAATAAAGAAGGCGTTTTAATTCAAATAAAATGGGAATTATCCTTGTAAATCAGATTGTAATAAAAACTCGGGTTTTATCCCAATATGTTTATTTATATAAGTGGTGGTATTTTACTCTGATAAACATTTCCTAACTACGGTCCTGATGAAATATTCAGCTGCCAAATTAAATGACACACGATACCACCGAAACTGGCTCGCGACCGCCCGTTCCCGGGGATCAGGGATCGGGGGTTGCGACAGAAGGTGGTATCAGAGCTAAGCCACTGATTCAGCCACAGAGGTGTTCTGCTGACATCAAAATGTAAAATGTTAGGAAATAAATTACGGAAATACGTGCAAAATTGCATTTATTTGTTATGCGTTATTTGACTATTTGTTAGTTTACAGTATGAGCGACCAAGGACCATCTGACGCGTATCGTCAATTGTCTGGTTCGCCTAGAAGCGAAGGCACCTCCTCTTCTCAGCCTGCCCTCTCAGGGTACTCTGCTGATACGGAAGAAGGAATCTTTGTGTTTAAGGCTCAGTCAGAAGAGCCATTTCCTCAGAAAAAGAGGGGATGGTTCAGTAGAGGGGCACACGAGCGTAGAAAACGTATGAAAAAATTGCAAGATCAGAGGGTACTAGCAGCAGCCAAGAGAGAGACAGATGCCTATGCCCAGGATATGATAAATAAGGGTATAGCCAACATCCACATACTAGCAACCACTGCAGCTGACCCAAATCTGGAGCAAATTATAGCACCCCAACCACAGCCACCAATCCCAGATCAACCCATGGAGATAGAAAACCCTGAAAACCAAGTGGAGATGCATGATTTCAATCCAGAAGAAATTCCTAGAGTACCAGCACCAAACCCCCTAGACCCAAATTACGATCCCTGGTGGGATGACGTTAGGGACTATGTGCAACGTTACCCGATACATGAAGACACACCCATGCAGAACATAGGAGCCTACCCAGGTATGGACCCTTTAGATCCCTATTACCATGACGAATACATTAGGGATATCTTAGAAGATCTTTATCGATTTCAGGCACTTTCACCCCTATATCAAGAACGGGCACCCCAGATTCCTAACCCAGTCCTAGAACCTGCACCCCCAATGAGTGCAGAAAACGTACAAGAACTTAGGACATTTGGTGAGGAAATTTTAGAGAGCAGTGAGAGAATGAGACAGGTGGGAGAGCGTCTATGGAAATACGATGAGCGCAATATGGATTTCTGGATGAATGCATATCCATGAATGTGATGGTGAGATGGTAATAGTAATAACAATAATAAAATAATAAAATATGTGTGTACGGATGCCTACTATTATTTATTTCTGTTGGTATTGAAATTTTTATTTCAGTACTGGTATGTAATAGATAATAGATGAATAGAGTAAAGTCGCAATGATCGACGCTTTTGGCAAAAATGCGTGTCATGTGATTAACTATATTAATATTATTTTGTGATATTAATATGGGGTAAATGTTTAAAATTCAGATGGCCGATGAAGGAAATCAAGGAAATCTGAATAACGATAACCAGAGTAACATTAACGTGGTTAATGAGAATCCGAGCATCAATAACAATGGAAACCAAATGGATAATAGTGCCGTTCAACACATAGTGGCACAAGGAATTGTAGGATCGAGAAACGACCTAATGAGTCGATCAGAAGAGTGCTTAGACAGAATCAGAGGCGGAATTCATTGATTTTGTCTTTGTTTAGCTTGTATAACACTAGAATCACTATTAATTGTCTTGTTTATTGATCTCTGAGCAAATTACAGCACGTAGACACTTCGGCAGCACTTCGGCTCACCAGAACAAGAACATTACAACTGGTTACGCTTGAATGGATATTTATAGGCATGTGATTTCGCTTGAACACGTTTCAAGCGAAATAACATTCTCAAGCGAAATGTCATTCAAGCAAAATAACATTCAAGGTTTCGCTTGAAATATCCATTTGATTTCGCTTGAAATGACTTTGTGTCATTTCGAGCGAAATTACCTATAAAACCACATATTTCCTCGTTTTCCGTGTTCTATTCTATCAGTTCTAATCTAAGACTCGAACGAAGATGAAGTCGACAGACAACTGCACTAACAGACTCCCCCTTGAATGTTGACGGAATCTTCAGTGAGAGTCTTCAACATAACGACTCTTCAATCTTGATCGGTCTTCTTCAGGAATTTCTCCCTGAAATCATGTACCCGGATCTTTTCTCTAGCTCTAACCTCGTCAGACTCCCCCTTTCATCAAGCTGGGATTTTCAGTCTGGAATTAGTTATCACCTTTGAAATCAAATCCTGGCTTTAACTCTGTTCAGCTTATCACCTACACACTTCTCACCAAAACATAAGTTTTTACTTAAATCAATAAGAAAAACTTACTAGTAATAGTTATATCAAGTTCAAATTAATGATCTCGATTAACTGATCAAACTTTCTTTCTCACTCCCAACCCTGTTCATCATGTTTAGCACTTGAAATTTTGAATATTAGCTCTCCAACATCAGTTGTCGAAAATCTTTTTGTATTTTTAAAAAGTTTATGCTAAAACACTCCGAAAATCTTTTTGAATTTTTGAAATAAAGGAATGTAATAAAGAAATATTTACAGACATTATTTTTGTGAGTTTGTGTAAGATGATCATATCAGTTTATGTGACCAATCACTAGCACCGTTAAGCTTTAAACATTTTCAGTTCTAAACGATTCACCTTGATTGACGATATTGTTGTCCACTTAAACTCAATCTAAAAACTTTCGAAATGCTTACCAATACATTAAGGTATATTGATTTTGCACTAAATTCTTATGGACCCTACGATCTCAGCATATCCCCTCATCATGCAATACACTAACTCGAGTAATGCCTTTAAACTTTTATTAACTGTGATTTGTGCGAAAACAAAGCAGAATGTTTAAACATTAACAATCAGGTCGATACTTCCGTATACGCAGAGAAAGTCCAATGTTTAAACAAAATAAGAAAATAAAAAACAAGTTGAAATTGTTTAGGCTTTAACCACCAGTTCGATACTCCCGTATACGCAGAGGTGATCCAAAGCTTAAACAAAACACCAAAGAAAATAAAGCAGAACGTTTAGGCACTAACATCCAGTTCGATACTCACGTATACGCAGAGGATGTCCAATGCTTAAACAAAATAAAGAAATAAAACAAGTTTAAATCTTTACAAAATAAAATGCACAATCACAGCGACTTTTCAGCAAAGTTGTGAAAGTTCACAAACTTAACCAGTTTTATGTATTTCGACAATCAACGATTACTGAGTAGGCACACAATCAAGAAGAACAAAACTAAGTACTATGCTTTCGACCATGTTTCCCACTAGAACTAGGCTTTTTTGCTTTATGTTTGTATCGTTATCGCAAATCTACTAGTCTACCTGAGCCTATCGTCACATCTTTAGTGAGACAGTTTATCACATTTTATCTTTCCATTTCTTTAGCATGCTGTGACAGTCCAACTGATCTACTATCATCTCCTCTTTTTTACAACAAAACTCATTTTTGCATTTTTCAATGTTTTTGACTTTTCAAATTTTCAAATTTTTTAAAATTTTTACTCCCCCTAAAATCAAAATATGTCTCAATTTTGTTTTTCTGGGAAAATTTGAAAACTAATTGTACAAGATAAACTGACAACATGATGAGAATTACTTCAATTCTCCATTCACTTGGCTTGAACAATCAGAACTCCCCCTGACAACAAAACATTTTACCATAGTGATTTCAAAACACTTAAGTTTGTTTTAATCAAAATGGTTATTCCGGAAAATTAGTTTTGTGAGTCATTTCTCAAACATGGGATCATTCATCACCTTGTTCTTTTTTTTATCCACTTGTATGATTTAACATTTCCGATTTTCTCAACACATTCACATGTAGAAAATCAAGTACAACTTAATGTCCTTGATTATCCACAAATAAGTTCGAAATATCACCGAAATGAATTTATCAAGAAAGATGCCGATTCCTGCTCCACATTTACCAACCTGAGAGCTCCGGAAAGTCAGGTTTTTCATTTAAACAGATTCACCCAAGCCTGACTGTCCTTGGGTGATTTTGAATTCTTGTTCAACAATGGTGGAAAATTTACATCATCCATTGTTAGACTAGAATTCTCAACTTTTACCTCAACACACGGCTCTTCTGGCTTTACCACACCAGATTCATTGCCTGAACTTGGCTTGTCTGACTTTGATGAGTCAGATTCATTGCCAACACGTGGCTCCTTTGTTTCCAAAGAAACAAATTCATCACCACCAACTTTCTCTTTCTTTATTCTCTCCTCTGTCCTCAGATTTGTATCTGATGAATTCGTTTTGCTTGATTTGTCATTCTTTGGCGAGCAAGACGATTTATCAGAACTTTTATCTGTTTTACCAGTTGTATCTGAGGACAAAATGCTTTCGAGATATTCTCTCGCTTTCTTCCTCTTCTTCCTCAGTCTGTCTTTTTGCCCTTGTGAAAGCTTTACTTTCTTTTCTAGAACTTTCTGTTCTTTGGGCTTTGCTTTGACATTGACTGTTTTCTTTGCCATTTTCTGAAATTCAGCCCTCGATCTTCCCTTTAATCTCATTGGGCAATCTCTGGCAATGTGACCTTTGATATTGCATTCAAAGCATCTTCTCATTTCAAAACTCCAACTTTGGCAGTTAACAGCAATGTGTCCTTGATAACCACATCTGAAACACACTCTGTTATCGTACCAATCACCATCTTCAGTCCAAACATTCAGATCATAGCACTGTTTGGCTTGGTGATAATCCTTGCTCCTCTTGTTTGCTGGATTTGGCTTTTGAGCACTGTGGTCAAACCTGCACCACTTATTACCAACAGTTTTTGAGTTTTGATTTTCCAATTTTTGTGATTTTTTATCACGATTGGATGATTGAACTGATGACCTTTTATTTTCTTTTTGAAGATTTTCGGCTTTTTATCTTTTTGTTTTTGTTCCACATTCTTCATTACAGGTTTTTGCGTTGAGCATTCACCTTTCTCAGTAGAATGTAAAACAGTTTCTTGAAACATTTCATTTAATTTCAAAAATATTTTTCTTTTTTCAACTTCATCATCAGTTTTCTCATCACAATCTTCAATTTTGACTTTGTCAAAATTTGTGACATTGTCACTTATTGGAACATAATTGATTGGTTTTGGACAGATATAATCTGGTACTGATGAATTCACAAAACCTTTCAATTTCTCTTCAAGCTCTTTGATCTTATTTCGAGCATTTTCAGCTTCTTTTTCAAGTCGAATAATTGTCTGAAGATGAAAGTTTATTGCACTTTGTTTTTCAATGTTATTTTTGCTAAAAACGGATCTCTGATCTTCAAGAATCTTTATTTGACTTTGAAATTCTTTTTCAGTTTTTAATTTTTCATTTTCAAAACTTTTTATTTTATCTTCAAAATTTTTTGCATTTTCTTTCAAAATTTTGTTTTCTAATGTCAAATTGTTCAAATCACTCAACAGTCTGACATTTTCAAATTTCAACTTCTCAAAATTTTCCTGCAAAACAAGAATCTGTTTATCATCAGATTGCTTCTCATCCTTCATCTTTTTGACTTCCAATGTCAAACTTTCCGCATCCTTCAAGAGTTTGATATTGTCAGCTTCAAATTTATCACATTTAGAGCATACTGATTCAGAATTCAAAGATCCAATCTTCACAGATTCTTCAATCTTTGGAATTTCTTTTGTCTTTGACCTGAATGTACCTGCACAAAAAATTTTAACGAAATCAAGAGGATTCACATTCTCATCAATATAACAACCCCTCTTGTTATCATATGTCAAAACATTTTTTGCTGCAAGACATACACCAACTCTTTTATCTATTTCATCAATTACATCCAAACTCATTTTATCAAAATTTCCTTTTATTTTATCCATTAATTCTCTCTTTTTCTTGTAATTTTCATATTCATGAGTTTTAAGTTTGCTGATGAAACCTTTTAGATGTAATTTTGAAAAACCAGAATCCTGTTTTATACTTTTCAGTATATCATCCCATTCAACAGGTAATGCATCTGCAAATTTTGCTATCTTTTCAATATATGTCAAATATATCTCATGACCTTTTAAACGCTCAAGTAAAACTTCATATCGGTTTGCCAGATCATCCAATGTTTCATTTGTTAAACACACAAAGTATTTAAACCTTTTCACCCAACCATCCTTTCTTACACTTCTATAACTATCATCCAAATACCTGTGATACCAATCATTAACTCTTTCAAGATAATCATTTTCTTGTTCATCAAACATTTTTGTCATACTTCAAAAACAAACTGTTCAAGCGAAATTACCCTTTGGAACGAAATATCTATTTCAAGCGAAATAAGGATTTGAAGCGAAATAAGTTCTTGAAGCGAAATCAGATATTTTGCTTGAAAACTTTCAAGCGAGATTATACCTTTGAAGCGAAATCACCTATTTCAAGCGGAATCTGATGAGATTTTCAAGCGAAATAAGGATTTCAAGCGAAATTAACCAGCTGATTTCGCTTGAAATGTTGCTGACATCATCAATACGATCTGTTTTTGGCAAATTTGATCAAGTTCTAGGCCGATTTTTGATCTGATTCTTTCAAGGGTTTGTTAATTCAATGTTTCGCACACTATATGTGAAAATCAGTCCATTTTAACCGTGAAAACTTGATTAATTTTGAAAAGAAGATGTAGAAGTCAGAATTTTCCAGCGAAAACGAGCTAAACAGTAAGAACTCTTCCTCCTGAGCTCTGATACCACATGTAGGATCGAGAAACGACCTAATGAGGCGATCAGAAGAGTGCTTAGACAGAATCAGAGGTGGAATTCATTGATTTTGTCTTTGTTTAGCTTGTATAACACTAGAATCACTATTAATTGTCTTGTTTATTGATCTCTGAGCAAATTACAGCAGGTAGACACTTCGACATCACTTCGGCTCACCGGAACAAGAACATTACAACTGATTACGCTTGAATGGATATTTATAGGCATGTGATTTCGCTTGAACACGTTTCAAGCGAAATAACATTCTCAAGCGAAATGTCATTCAGGCGAAATAACATTCAAGGTTTCGCTTGAAATATCCATTTGATTTCGCTTGAAATGACTTTGTGTCATTTCGAGCGAAATTACCTATAAAACCACATATTTCCTCGTTTTCCGTGTTCTATTCTATCAGTTCTAATCTAAGACTCGAACGAAGATGAAGTCGACAGACAACTGCACTAACAGGAATTATAGATGCAATGCCATTTATTATTCAAACGGTTCAAGAAGCGAATAATAAAAGTAAACATAGCAGCAAGTGACCAATTGAACCAGAACACAGCGTGAACAATGGACCCATACTTCAAGCGCCCATTCCCAAAAGAAGAAGAACCGTGCCTTATGGTTGTTCTTACAAAGAATTCTGGTCCTGTAAACCTATAGAATTCTCGGGCAATGAAGAACCCATTGCAGCTCTACGCCGGATAGAGAAAACAGAGGCTGTTCTGAAAATAAGTAAATGTGCGGAAGAAGATAAGATAATGTTTGCTTCCAATCTATTTAAGAACTCAGCCTTAGAATGGTGGAACACTATCCTCCAGTCAAAAGGAAGTGATAAGGTATACAATATGGAATGGGAAGAATTTAGGAATATGGTAGAAAGGAAGTTCTGCCCTCCTAACGAAAAAGAACAAATAGCAAACAAATTCCTAAACCTTAGGATAAATGGAGTGGATAGTAAAGGGTACACCAAGTTATTCTTTGAATATGTTAGGATAGTACCAACCCTTGCATCACCAGAGCCGGTATTAATCTACCGTTACATCTGGGGATTAATTGGAGAGATTAGACATGTAGTCAAGGCAGCTAGACCCCAAACCATAGAAGAATCTGTAGAATTAACAAACACCTTGACAGATGAACTAGTCCGTACCAGAGAAGAAGACCAGAGGAAAAACCTAGCCCAAAGACTTACTCAAGAATTCCGTTCTGGAAATTACAACCATAGGAATATGGGTTCTACCTCTGCACCTTTCTGCAAGGTCTGCAAGAAAAAGCATTCGGGAAAATGCTCTACTCTTTGCAATTATTGCAAGATGCCAGGACACAAGAAAGAAAATTGCAGGAAGAAATCCAGTAATGGATTATGCTACAACTGTGGAGAAAAAAGGTCATATCAGGCCAAACTGTCCAAAACTAGCCCCAACTGCAAACAACAAGAACACTAAAAATGCTAGCGCATTTGTTCTGACTGCAGATGAAGCCAAGATGATTCCAGATGTCATAGCTGGTACGTTTTTAGTTAATGATGTTTTTGCCAAAGTATTATTTGACTCTGGTGCAAACCAAAGTTTTATTAATACATCATTTTGCAATCTCCTTAATCCGTCATTAACTAAACTACCACAAGAATGTCTAGTAGAGACGGCTAATGGAGAAACAGTTAGGATTTCTGAAATCTTGCAAGGAGCAAGAATAGAAATTTTAAACCAAAAGTTTATGGCAAACCTTTATCCCATGAATCTGGCAGGATTTGATATCGTTTTAGGAATGGATTGGTTAATAGCCAATAAAGCCAGTATTATATGTGATCAAAATTCAATCCAAGTAAATTCACCAAAAGGTAAAATGATCACAATTAAAGGAGATAAACCATCTAAATTCACGAAATTCATCTCTGTGTATTTGATTTCCATAATCACTAACACTAAAGGAAAAGAACTAAAACACATTCCAGTAGTGTCTCAGTTTCCAGATGTATTTCCAGAGGAATTACCAGGACTACCGCCAGATAGAGAAGTTGAATTCAGAATTCACCTGCTACCAGGAACGTCCCCGATTGCCAAAGCACCTTACCGTTTGGCACCTGCCGAAATGCAGGAACTGAAGAAACAATTGGATGAATTGCTGGAGAAAGGATTTATACAACCAAGTTCGTCACCATGGGGAGCACCGATATTATTCGTTAAAAAGAAAGACGGATCGATGCTTATGTGCATTGACTACCGTGAATTAAACAAGGTCACGATTAAGAATCGGTACCCATTACCGAGAATCGATGATCTGTTCGACCAACTGCAAGGAGCTTGATTTTTCTCTAAAATCGATTTAAGGTCAGGATATCATCAATTAAACGTACAGGAAGAGGATATTCCTATGACCGCATTTAGAATGAGGTATGGTCATTATGAATTTACTGTCATGCCATTTGGTTTAACCAATGCCCCAGCTGCATATATGGACATGATGAACCAAATATGTAAGCCATATTTGGATAAATTCATAATTGTTTTCATAGATGATATTCTCATTTATTCTAAGAATAAAGAGGATCATACAAAGCATTTGCACGCACTTCTAAGTTTATTAAGAAAGGAAAAGCTCTATGCTAAATTTTCAAAGTGCGAGTTTTGGTTAGAACAGGTACAATTTCTTGGACATTTAGTTAATCATGAAGGAATTCATGTGGATCCCACAAAGATCGAGGCAATTACTAAATGGAAAACCCCTGAATCACCAACCGAGGTTAGAAGTTTCTTAGGATTGGCCGGTTATTAAAGAAGATTTATTCGAGATTTTTCTAGAATAGCCATTCCTTTAACTAAGTTAACCTGTAAATCCATTAACTTTGAATGGGGACCAAAACAAGAAGAAGCTTTTAGAATTCTTAAGCAAAGATTAACTAATACACCCATATTAGCGTTACCAGAAGGAACTAAAGACTTTGTAGTCTATTGTGACGCTTCTAAGTTAGGTTATGGATGTGTATTAATGCAACGCCAAAAGGTTATAGCATACACCTCTCGACAACTTAAGAATCATGAAGAGAATTATTCAACCCACGATCTAGAATTAGGAGCTATAATTTTTGCTCTTAAGATTTGGAGACATTACCTTTATGGTAGTAAGTTTACCATATTCACAGATCATAAGAGTTTAAGGTATGTTTTCGAGCAAAAGGAGTTGAATATGAGACAAAGACGCTGGATGGAGATGCTTAGTGACTATGATTGTGATATCCAGTATCACGAAGGAAAAGCAAATGTAGTAGCAGATGCTTTAAGCTGAAAGTATCATGAAAAGCCAAAAAGGGTACGTTCTCTTAAATTAAATCTACAAGTAGATTTAAATGATCAAATAAGAAAAGCCCAAGAACCAGTAATCAAGGAAGATACGGAAAACCTAAAAGGTATGCTAAAAGAATTAGAACAAGGAATAGATGGAATATGGAGATTCCATAAAAAGAGAATGTGGATACCTAAATTAGGAAACCTACGTCATCGTATATTAGAAGAAGCCCATAAGTCTAAGTATACGATGCATCCAGGAAATGATAAAAGGTACCAGGATTTAAGGAAAAATTTCTGGTGGATAGGAATGAAGAAGGACATAGCAGCTTATGTTTCTAAATGTTTAATTTGTTCACAAGTTAAAGCTGAACACCAGAAACCCTCAGGTTTGTTACAGCAATTAGAAATGCCAGTATGGAAATGGGAATTAATAACAATGGATTTTGTTACTAAATTACCCAAAACAAGGAAAGGTAATGATATAATCTGGGTGATTGTAGATAGGCTAACTAAGTCAGCTCATTTCCTACCAATAAAGGAAACTTTCAGTATGGAACAACTAGCTAAATTGTATGTAAATGAAATTGTTTCTTTAGATGGAATTCCTTTATCAATTGTTTCTGATAGAGATAGCCGATTACCTCTCATTTTTGGTCAAGTTTCCAAAAAGTAATGGGAACCAAGTTAAATCTGAGCACAGCTTATCATCCTCAAATGGACGGACAAAGCGAAAGAACAATTCAGACAATGGAAGACATGCTTAGAGCTTGTGTAATTGATTTCGGAGGTAATTGGGACGATCACTTACCTTTAATAGAATTTTCTTATAATAATAGTTATCACACAAGTATCAATGCTGCACCATTCGAAGCACTTTAAGGACGAAAGTGCCGAACCCCAGTCTGTTGGGCAGAAATTGGGGAAAAGCAACTACTGGACCTGAGATAGTGCAAGAAACAACTGACAAGATTATTCAAGTTAAGGAACGACTGAAAGCGGCACGTGATCGACAGAAAAGCTATGCTGATAACCGACGCAAGCCATTGGAATTTCAAGTAGGAGATAAAGTATTATTGAAAGTCTCTCCTTGGAAAGGAGTGATAAGATTCATCAAAAGAGGAAAGCTAAGTCCCAGATATGTTAGACCTTTTGAAATTATTAAAAGAATAGGACCTGTAGCCTATCAGCTACAACTGCCAGAGGAAATGGCAGGAATACATGATGTATTTCATGTATCTAATCTCAAGAAATGCTTAGCTGATGAATCGCAAATAGTACCTCTTAAGGATATAGAGGTAAATGAACAACTCAAGTTTGTAGAAAGGCCTCTACAGATTGAAGACAGGAAAGTCAAGAATCTCAAACATAAGAGATTAGTTCTGGTCAAAGTGAAGTGGGACTCCAAAAGAGGACCTGAGTACACATGGGAGCTCGAATCTAAAATGCAAAGGAAATATCCACACTTATTCCAGTAGATCTCGAGGACGAGCTCTAAAACAAGGTGGGGAAGATGTAACAATCCTAAATAAACCAACACCCTCGATTATTTTTCTGACATCCTAGCATATTTTAAATTATTCTAAAAATGTCCCAAAATACACCCCATACGCGAAAACGGGCCTCAAATATATTAAATATCATTAAAAATAAATAAAAATAGAAATATTAAGCTGAGGCGGGCCGCGTAGACCCACCCCAACCCTTACGCAAGCGGTATAAAGGCTAAAGCCTGATTTCGTTGATTTTCTTAAGTTCAAGCGGGCCGCGTAAGACCCCGTTTAGTTAACGCGGGCCGCGTGAGATCAAGATAGTGGCGCAGCCCGGTGATGACACATGTCATCATCGTGTCAAGTCTAGTTGGTGATCCGGACGAGCTACGCTTTGACCGAGGTTTGACGCGGGCCGCGTAGGCTCTTGCCTACTCTTACGCGGGCCGCGAGAGAGTCAAGATCAACAACTATATAAAGGAGCCATCGGGTTCAACCAGAATTCGTTCAAAATTCTTTTCTCAATCTCCAAATCTGATATAGGCTTTATAAAGCGGGTATTATACCCCCTAATTAGCGAAGTTCTGCTCCATTGTAAGTATTATAACCCCTGGATACGTATTAGATACGCTGCCCGATTGATCTAGGGTTCCGTAATGGCTGTCGTGGTTCTGCTCAACGTAGTCATTGGAATGCCGTCTCGGGGAGGGTATTGCTAATGTTAAAATGGGTTATTATACTAACGTGTGTACATTTGTGTAAATTTTAGATTATCACCAGGAAACCCTTACGAAAAATCTAAGACAGCAATGTGAGTAATCTCCTTTTTGTTAACAGTTTTTACAAAACCTTAACTATTTTACAACGCAATTTAGCAGTGATTGAGTCTTTGTAATTCTTCAATTACTGCCGGTATGTTGGGGTTTTGTATGCAAAATGTACTACACTGTGAGTAGTATGTAGGGATGACAATACGTTACCATTGGACAATGAGTTAGCCAATGTGTAATATGACCCACAAGTCAGGATTGACAGTACTAATGGAGTAATTGTGTAGATATAAACATTGTAATCGCTCTCAATACTGTTTAAATTTAATTAATGTTTCTTGATTAAACTGGGATTCACTCACCAGTATTTCCCACTGACAAATGTTTTTAAAAACGCATTTCAGGTAACACAATGTGAAAGCCAATTAGAAGCCAGCTGGACAGCACTGAAGGCTTGGAAAAGTGGCTATAAAAGTTACCTAAATAAAGAAGGCGTTTTAAATCAAATAAAATGGGTATTATACCTGTAAATCAGCTTGTAATAAAAACTTGGGTTTTATCCCAATATGTTTATTTATATAAGTGGTGGTATTTTACTTCGATAAACATTTCCTAACTACGGTCCTGATGAAATATTCCGCTGCCAAATTAAATGACACACGATACCACCGAAACTGGCTCGCGACCGCCCGTTCCCGGGGATCAGGGATCGGGGGTTGTGACAGTTGTACCTTATGGTCATCTCGTTTGGATAATCAAATGACGAGTCAACTTTATACACTTTTAAAATGTCAAAAATACCGTTTTCGTTTAAAATAGTTTTAAACCTACATGAGCAATAGTTTTGACACATAAACTAATCATACAACATTAGTAAACATGTTTTGACATATCGGACTCGTCATAGGACTCATTCGACCATCCGGGCCCGTATTTTCGCAAACGACCCGTTAAAATTGTCACACCCCAAAAATGTCGCAACAAAATTTAAAACATAGTGGTGACGGAAGTTGGTGCCAATTTCTATCTTGATGTTTGATGCATTATATTGTTGGACATAATTACTTATTTAAAACATAGATTTTAAACTTAGTGTCCCAAAACACGACATAACTATGACATGACAAAGTTGTCTTTGATCCTCATGGATCTTATTACATTTGTCCCAGAAAGTTTTAAAGTTAGTCCAACATATTTAAGTGACAAAACATGCATCAACAACCACAAGATACGTCATGATTCCCAAAGCCGAACTCAACTACCTGTAGAACACGTTTAAAATCAAGTGTCAACACAAAGGAAGGTGAGTTCACATATTCAAATTTAAACAATTTGATCCTAAGGAAAAACTTTCTAATTCTGTGTTTATTGTAAAACATCCCTATAATTTTTAGAAAGTCCATTTATTTCCTTAATAAAATCCATGGGTCATCTGTCCTAAATTCGAAAACTCGACATCAAGGCATTTCCCCAAGTTTTGTATATTAAATTTATAGCGTCAACGTTCAGACTCGCATGTTAGCTAGACAATACGAACTATATATTTTATCCTGTAGGGATAATCAAGGCTAGACAATAAACATAATTTCAATTCGTTGTTTGACTTGACACGGAGCGACATGTCACGACGGGGTTGTCAACCCGATAGATCTACCAATAATTCATCGCGTGCAATACTTAAATGATTAAACGACATCATTGGCGCATGGTCCATATCAAGACCATCTATGATGTCTGCCTCACGTACAATATATATATATATATATATATATATATATCCTACTAATATGACAAATTTAATATAAATGGTTGTACGGAATTTACTGAAATCCCTGGGACAAAGCAAACCCGTCCCAACAACACGGCCGATTTTTCCTCTGAAATACCGTACCATCCCAGTTTCTCCTCGAAACATATATTCATCCAAAACGTTTTATCTCGAAACGTAAGATTTATCAAAATTCCATATATTTTCAATGAAAATATATATAATTTATATTAAAAGGTATGTTTTAATCCAAAAACATTATTAAACCCTCTTTGGCGTATTCTACCCCCAAAACATATACAAAACAGTAACAAGAGGGGTTTAGTGACACTCACCTTTGGGTGCGTATTTTAAATAGCGCAATCCTACAGATTGATTTCTACACGTCCTATTATATGTAGGAACGATTTTAAATCAATATATCATAAAATTCCTAAGTTTCTCCGTTTCTTAGAATTGTCACATAACTTTGAGATTTTTCTCGAAAAGTTATCGTTTTTTATTATGTTGGCATGTTAATATATATATGAGTACATATATATACATATATATATATATATATACACACACTTTTAAGATTTTGCGACTTGAACTATTTTATTGGTGACCGTTATCTTGTAAATCCATTAACACTCCCGTTTATACGTAATATATCTACGATTTGCGCGTCGTAATATATATACATAAACATACTCATAAATCAACATCGTATCACACGTAATCTCGTTAACTTATATATTTTGTCATTTTTAAGGCAAACATACATAAAATATCTTATATGTATCAAATTTCATGCTCGATAAACAAGTTACACATTTAACGCGATTTTTTACCGTTTCTATCACATAAAATACACAAGTATACATGCATAATCTAAATTTCTCGTTATCATATCAAATCTTAACATCTCTTCACATTTACATGTTTAAATCACATAACATATCTTAACACATAAGGTTCACCCATAAAACAACCCATACTAGTGTATATTGAAAAATGCGTATTTTAGTGATTCGGTAACGTTTTCGGGCGTCGGAAGTCACGTATGACTAACCAAACACCAAGTAATCTTAAAATTAGTTAAAATACTCATTTTTAAACTAAAAATATAAGTTTACTTATGTCACACCCCGACCGCGTTAAAACAACGAAACCGCGGCGGAAACGTCGGGGAGTGGAGCAACAGAATCATTGTTTCATAACCATGGATTCAAAAGTTTCGTTTTATTAAAATATTAACATTAAACATTGTCTTAAAGTTAAAACAAACAAGTTAAACATCGTCTATCATCGTTATTATGTCCTTAACGCCTCGTCCAGATCCTATGTGAGCATGCATCCTACTTGTAATCAACATCATTCGACACCACCTGAAACATATGTAAAAATAAAGTCAGCAAAGAAATGCCGGTGAGCACATAGGTTTTGTGTGAGTGTCAGATTCATGGCTCGTTTATTTGTTTAAATAACTCGTACAACTTCGTTAATTGATATTTGAAAATCTTGTTTTGTAAACCGTTTGTATTGTAAAATGAATAACTAAGTTAAAACGGATCAGTTATAGTTTATAAAACCTCGATGCCATGAATCTTAACCCAAAAACATTTGTTTTGGTAAACCAAATCGTAAATCGTTCTCCTAATAAAACTCGTATGGTTTATATCATTTAGTAAACCTCGTTGTGTGACATCGTTTAAAATCGTTTAACTCGTTCATGTAACAAACCATCGTTCCTTTGTTTAAATCGTTCAAATCATTCCAAATTGTTCAAATCGTTCATAATCGTTCAATCGTTCAAATCGTCTCATTTTAATTGTGAAAACTACTTTTGGTCGTCTCATGGAATACATTCAAACCTTCGTGACTCGTCTATCGTTCAACTCATATTAATAAACCACCAAAGGGTAAGTTAACAATTAACAGGTTCAGTCGTTACCCACATAACCCCCATACATAACCATGGGTGCAGTCCGATAACAGGATTTGTCAGATCCAATGGTACGATAACCTAATACTGGTCGGCTTGATCAATGTTAATGAATGTTATTCGTTATGTAAATACGTCCAACAAGTTCGTTCACATTATCGAAATCGTTTCGTTTAATATAAACCATAGTATTCGTTTTTGGAAATCATCGTTTAAAGCATCGAAATCGTTTAACACATATGAATCACCCCAAAAACATTGAAAACAGTAAAATAGGGGAACTATGTACTCACATCGAAGTGCGAGATATCCTCGATCTATTGAACTAGCAAAGCTCGAGTAAACCAAGGAATTCAAGTAGCACCTAATAATCGGATCGCTAGTTAATACATCGACACCTAAATCAGAAGATCGGGTAGAATGAGGTCTTGTAAACCAAATGAGTATTGGAACTCATGTGATATGGTTTAACAAGGCCTACATTCTAAATTGGAACCTATCCTAAGTGCTTTCGACCCGTTACGACCCATTAAGGTAGCTTACGCTACTTTAACGCGTCGTTCGCGCAAAAGCGCGTTCGAGACGCCTAACTAGTCCTATGAAAAGTATTATATGCCCTAACATGTTTATATAGTTGCATAATCAGTTTGACAAAATTTAAGTTACATATGCTTAAAGTCCAATTGTCACACCCCCAAAATCCACCTGCGGAGTACTACCGCTTGGAGGCGTGACTGACCAGGATCCAGCCACCAATCATATTGAACCAAGCAAATAAGTAGTTATAAAATTCAACCAATACAATTGGTGTTCAAACAAAAACATAGTTTAAGTTGCAAGCGGAAGCATAAGTCTTAAATCAAAACATAAGTTTAATTGTTTCAAAGTTTAACATGGCACACAGTCGTCCATGTCCCACAACGATCCTCCTCCATGCAAGCTCCAATTAAGAACCTAAGGACCTGCAAAGCATGTAGTAACGAGTCAACAACAAGTTGAGTGAGTTCACGGTTGGGTGTTTGTTTTAAGTTGTTTCGAAAACAGTTTCCTTTATCTGGCATCCTGCCGTGGGGGTTACCCCATAGTTAAAAACGTGACTTGTTTATTCCCGGTTACTCTGGCAATCCAGCCGTGGGGGCTACCCCGTGTCAGTTATCTGGCATTTCGGCCGTGGGGGCTACCCCATGTATCCACTAGACTCGTTACCATATCGACTGCTGATTGTAGCCATGTTTATGTGCCCTGAAACTGTCAATGTCTATCATCATTGACGTGCCCTAGATCCATTAGTTCACGCCCGTCCTCTGCGGCACGGTGTGAGGTTTGTCAAACCTAAATAGCGCTATCTAACTAATGACCCGCTCGCCATTGGCCCGGCGATTAAGTGGATATAAAAAGGAGGGACTTCGTGATAGAGTTTTGGTCTAGTACGAGTTATCTGTCCGTGAGGACGAGGAATTACATTCCTGAACCATTGCTGTCCTACCCAAGGAGGACGAGGAACCCATGTTCCTTAACCCCAATTCCCGACCCCTGGGAATCCCATGCTTTGTAGAGGGTGTGAACTCACCTTGGTTTGCTCGGCAGATACACAGAAAAGTCAATCAAGCAGTATTGTGGTCACTCACGTCCTATCATAGTTGTATCATACAATTCAGGTTCGTATTCAAGTAGTACACGTATGTTTCTAGCACATTGCATTCAAGTGTCATTCATGGCAGTCCATCAACATTCACGTTCAACAGTAACACATAAGGCCCATACGTTCGGCCCAATTACTTAGGCCCGTAATAGTGTGCAAGTTCAAATCAGCGTGTTCATGCATATAGTCTCGAGTCGAGACTGTGCGGTCTCTTATCGAGACTGTGCGGTCTCGAGTTATAGTCCACAAGGTTTCGAGTCGCAACTAAGGTGATCTCGGGTCATGCATGTAGTGGTCTCGAGTCGCAACTGGACTCGCAAACGTGGTCTCGAGTCAAGATGTTTGGGTGTTGATTAAAGTGGGGTCTCGAGTCGAGACTGTAGGCTCTCGACTCGTAACTTGTTCATGTTGATCATTTAAACTTGTTCATCATATTTTAGCATCAATCACAACCATAATCATGAACAACAAATCAACACACTCGAACATACTCATCTAAAGGTTTCGAATCATCACATAACATCTCAAAATCAACTCTACACTAATCCGATTCATCATGGTACTACACATATGCAAGCCGGTTTCATGAACACCCACTTTAATGGTTTGAATCACATTTAGACACAAGATATCATGAGTTCATTGTGCAATATATCCAAAATCAAAACATGTTAGCCGATTATCAACAACATACACATCCGATTCACAAAACACATCCTCAAGCACTCAACTATACTAGTTAGAGCATATTATTCACACTCTCATTTTAATCAACAAACATCATAAAGACACTAACCGATTGATGGGTTTCAAAGGTGAGTATGAAGCTTCCCAAATGGGTGTGTGTGTGTGAGCCGATCCAAAAGCTCCTTACGGTTGTCGGTTGAATCCGAGAATGAAGGAGAGGAATGTTGTGGCTTAGGGTTTTAGTGAGAGAGGATGGAGAGTGTGTGTGTAGAGGAGTATGTGTGTTGTTTGTCCAATAATGACAAGTGTGGCTATTACTAAGGATTATATACTAGTTTCAAGTGATGCACCCTAATGGGTTTTCGAATGGGCTAAAGGGGTGTGTGGCCCAACCGGCCCACATGTTGCACTGTTCACTCGAGACCACATGGTCTCGAGTCGGGTTCTTGGTTCTCGGCTCACTTAAACATATACACATACTATACACACAAGTATACATATAAACGTAACACATAGTCACATACAAGGTTCACTTATC
>JARYGA010043953.1:0-66823 GCA_030545235.1 Helianthus tuberosus
TTAACGTGAATGCAGGGTGTTGAATAAATCGATGTGAAACAAAAGATTTATTTTCACCCGTAACAATTAAAATTCGTGCTGAAATTGATATTACAAGAATATACCTGAAACAACATCAGGTTCAGCTTTAGCCTCTGTGGCTATCATGTGGAACGACCTTGCCCTCGATTTCTGGGCATCAGATTTTGTATCAGTTGTTTCTTTGGTTCCAACCCGCTCCGGACATTTAGACTTCTTATGTCCCGGCTTATAGCATTTACCCTTGTGAATTTTTCCACATATTTTATACTGATGTAACCTCCTTTTTGTAACTCCTTTCTTGGGAGCTTTATTAGACTTTGATTTCTTTACAGGACTTGGATCTTTCATCTCTTTCTTGTAAGAGACTGTCTTTCAATTCGGTCATCATATCGTCCACCATGGGCACGATTGTGGTTTGTAATCTATCGATAAACTGCGACAGACTCTTTCCTAAAGCCTTTCCAACTTCCTTGGAAATCTTAGCTTTCATTTGTTCAGTCAAGTGAGATGTCGAATCATCTCCAATTACTCCAGACATTTCTTTAACTGAACGTCCATAATAGTTAATCAATAACTATTCAATTCATTTCCATTTCGTTATATGGAAATTTATATCTCACACACTTAGTCATAAGTGATGTGTTATTCCTTTTTCGGTTTGGTCAAGTATATAACTTGCCTCACCTTTCTTACTTAGTGTATTTCCCGGGTTCGAGCGTATTCATACACTTCTCCCATACACTTTTCACATATTTTACATCATTTAAATCTATAATTCTAGACTCATTTATAAGTAACTCTTACCGGATGTCTTGATCAAGCTTTGAACCGAACACACTTTCTCTTAACGAGGCTCTGATTACCAACTTGTAAGACCCTTATCATCATTGATATTTCACATAACATATAGTGCATTTAAAATGCTGTTATTCCAAAAACATCGATAAACCGACACTTACATACGTTTCATAGCCTTAAAACCGAGTTTACAACGTTTTAGAACCTTCTATTTTACTCACACATACTTAACATGTAAAGCATTAGTTCCATATTTAAAAAAAATTGACAAAACAACCCCAAAGATTTTGGTAACTAAAGTCTTGATTTAGTTGCGGAAGCTTCATATACGTGTGTATTCGGCTCGTTCATTTGCTTGATCGCCACCCGTCTCTTTATAGAGTTACCTATAATAAAAAAACACCCAAAAAAATGGTTAGTTAATGATAGTTTAGGCTGAGTTATATGAATTCATGTGATAAATTCACACAACCAGCAACAAAATTTAACCAGTTAACCCGTTGCGTGCCGCGAGGGGATGGTCTGTTTGGTGTCGCGTGACGCTACAAGGGTCGCGGGCCGCGACGGCTTAACCACTTCAGCGTCGCGTGACGCGAGCACTATATTTCGACAGAATGTTCAGTTCCCAGACCTGCATATTTCCAGCTCAACTAAACTTTACGAACATGATCATAACTTCTTCATTATTTATCCGAATTGGGTCACGTTTCTTCCTACGTGATCGTAATTCAATATTCTATATAATAGAATTAAAACCCAACATTCACATGAACAATTTTCTTAATTTTAAGCCCTCGGCTTATAATAAATTCCAAGTTATTTTGACCCATTTGGTTTTATGTACAATAACTTGGTTCTTAACCTCCAAACTTCTATGAGATTTACTCCTACATACACATTAAAATGACAGAACTTTATACATATAATTTAACGCTCTTATTTATATATGTATGTTTCTTCGACCCGTTCCATCTTATTTACTTAAATGAATTTAACACGAATCCTTTAATTTGAATTCACTATCTTTTAGTCATACTCAATCCTGAGTTTATGACTTATATTCGTCGTTAACCATTTCTAGGCTAACGACTATAATGCGTGTTATTGTAAGTTCCTAAAAGGATCTTTCAATGATATCAGACAAAAACTTGTGAGAGTGCGGAAAAACAAACACAAGTTGATTCAAGAATAAATATAACTGAAACACAAAGTAATCAAAACAAACCAGAACTATCTTGCATTCAACGATTAACGATGACGGATACAAGACACCACTTGGTTTCGGCTGGCCACTAGCAATCGAACAACTGATCAACCTCAACCATTAGGTTGAGGTTTGCTTAAATACTAATCATATGGGTCGAAACCCCTAAGGCCCACTCGAAACAACATACTAAACCCAACCCATACATATCGACCCAAAAGTCTATTAAACAAAACATACAAATCAACCCCTAAAGTTTGTAATCTTCTATGTATAAACCTTCAGGTTCCAACAATCTCCCCCTAGGTTTATGCATAGAGGGCCTTTAGACTTCAACTTCCATTGCTACCACCCAAACGATCCTTGAACCCACCAAATCCTTTTGTGCGTATGTGAATAGCTGAAGCGACTGCACCAGTCCATCCTTTAGCTATTTCTTCATATTTCTCAGTAGCTCTGATCTGGTTACGAGCAAGCACTTCCAAATCTTCATAGGCCAAATTCAGCAAATCAACTTGATCAACCATACGAAAGGTCACATCACCATCACAAACCATCACTGCTTGCCCTAGACGCTCATCATAAGCCCAAAAATGCAAGTTTTTCATAGCACCTTTTGGAATTTTCTTGACCAAAGGAATAGTCTTTTCCTTGTCAGTTGGTGGCCAGTGCACAATCTTCATCCGCTTGTTAGTGTATGGATCTCTAACACCCTTAGCTGGAGTAACGATAGATTCAGCAGTGTGCATCGAAGTAAAATTACGTGCAACTTCCCTCTGCAATCTCTCGAAGAACAAATATCCACGACCACCAGGCTGATCATCCACATAAGGTGACTTTGACAAATTGATAAAATCTACCTTTGTAAATGTTTGAAACTGAGCGGGATTTTTATACCATTCAACAGGTCCAACCCTTCTTTTAATCCACCACCTTCGTCGGTCATGATCAAAACCCCAGCTGACTACACCAGAATGATTTCCAACTTTATCATAGAGAGTTTCACCCACATCCATCAGATGATGAGTAGCATTCGCATCTTCATCTTCTGGATTAAGATTCTTGTTTTTCAGGATCACAAACTCTCTTTTCTTCTTGATTCTTTCAGCCTTTTCTTTGTCTGCATCTGGATCAGTAACTCTCTTGAAGTAGTGCACATCAGTTGGATCAGAAAAATCTTGGCCAAACTTCTTCTCCAACTTTCCACGCAAATCATAAACCATATTGAACAACAAACTAACGTCACCTTGAAGCTGATCAATTTGTTGATTCTTTTGCACTATAGTATCATCAAGCTGAATGATCTTGGCATCTTTATGAATTGAGTCTTGCTCAACCACAACTAGTCGTTTCTTCATTTCTCTCATGCTAATAAACTCATCATCATCACTTGAATCATCGTCAAATAGCATCCTCAGAGGCTCTTTAGGCTTCTTACCACTTGAACTACCGAGCTCTTCATGAAAAGTTCCAGATGGGCCTGCAATAGTAGTTGCAACAGGTGGCATTGATTCGATGACGAGATCAGAAACAACATTGGTAACTGGTATATCTGTAGTGGTGGTTTCCAAATCAATTCTTTGAGTATCAACATTAAACTCAAAGATATCTTCAGTAGCAGTGGTGGTATCAGTGACATTCTTCTCAAAATTGAAATCATATAAGCCATCATCATCATCTTCAGCATCATTCATGGGTTGATCTTTGTTCTGTTCAACATACATTCCGAGTCGAGGATCCCTCCTTTTTCGCTCCAAAGGCAATGAATAAGGATCCTTTGGGTCTTCACTTGATGGCTCTTCATTTGATACTAAAAGATTGGAAGGAGTATTTCCCATCTTCTTAGTCACAGACTTCAACAATAGAGCCAAATTTTCAGCAGAAATCACAGATTGAACAGTAGACACAGCAGTATCAGCTTCATTTTCAGGAGGAAGCTCTTTATCATCACCTGAATCACACATTATCTCTATGCCCTCATCGTCAGAGTTAATTGTTAAAATCTCTGTCTCAGACACATTTTCAGCAATACTTTGAACATCATGCTCTTCAGCAACCATAGCATTTATAGGAACATTGATTTGTGCACATCAGTTGGATTAGAAAACTCTTGGCCAAACTTCTTCTCCAACTTTCCACGCAAATCATAAACCATATTGAACAACAAACTAACGTCACCTTGAAGCTGATCAATTTGTTGATTCTTTTGCACTATAGTATCTTCAAGCTGAATGATCTTGGCATCTTTATGAATTGAGTCTTGCTCAACCACAACTAGTCGTTTCTTCATTTCTCTCATGCTAATAAACTCATCATCATCACTTGAATCATCGTTAAATAGCATCCTCAGAGGCTCTTTAGGCTTCTTACCACTTGAACTACCGAGCTCTTCATGAAAAGTTCAAGATGGGCCTGCAATAGTAGTTGCAACAGGTGGCATTGATTCGATGACGAGATCAGAAACAACATTGGTAACTGGTATATCTGTAGTGGTGGTTTCCAAATCAATTCTTTGAGTATCAACATTAAACTCAAAGATATCTTCAGTAGCAGTGGTGGTATCAGTGACATTCTTCTCAAAATCAAAATCATATAAGCCATCATCATCATCTTCAGCATCATTCATGGGTTGATCTTTGTTCTGTTCAACATACATTCCGAGTCGAGGATCCCTCCTTTTTCGCTCCAAAGGCAATGAATCAGGATCCTTTGGGTCTTCACTTGATGGCTCTTCATTTGATACTAAAAGATTAGAAGGAGGATTTCCCATCTTCTTAGTCACAGACTTCAACAATAGAGCCAAATTTTCAGCAGAAATCACAGATTGAACAGTAGACACAGCAGTATCAGCTTCATTTTCAGGAGGAAGCTCTTTATCATCACATGAATCACACATTATCTCTATGCCCTCATCGTCAGAGTTAATTGTTAAAATCTCTGTCTCAGACACATTTTCAGCAATACTTTGAACATCATGCTCTTCAGCAACCATAGCATTTATAGGAACATTGATTTGTGCAGCGTTTACAGGAGCAGGTTGCACTTACACTGATTCAGCAGCCACATCTTCAGTCTCAGCAAACTGACCAAACTTCTCCAGAGGAATTAAACCTTCATATTTCTTTTCAGTATCCTTTTTAGGAGTGCGAGCACCAAAGTATGCAGGACCCATGGGTTTCAACTCCAAGGTGTTTCCAGATCTCACCAACTCTGGATAATGAGCATTAAGAATCATTTGCAAGAATCTTGGATATATAAGAAATTTGTCCTTTCTAACTCCTATCACATTTCTCTTCATGGCTTCAAATATATACTTCGAATAATTGAAAGGCTCATTTGTTATCAGACAAACAAGAGCAGCAGACTGTGTGATGTTCAATTGATCTATGCCTCCTCGGTTTTCTGTCATGCAAAGAATGAACATGTGCACTAACAGACGCCAATAAGGATGCACAAATTTCTTCACTAAAGACGGGTACTTTCTTTCATAACTTAATCGTGGTAAAATTGCTTCCACAGTCCCAGCTGGAAGCTCAATAGGATCGGTTTCTTGATCGTTAAACTGTAGCACCTCCCGTATCATCTGCTCTGTCACAGAGACAGCCTTCTTTTGAATCTCAGCAACTATTGCTCCTTTGCCTTCAGCTTCAAGTGCTTCGAACCTCGCCGTCTTCCAGAAATCTTGAATAAGACTTTCGTAGACAACAGGATTTTCCCGTAGTACGTGAACTATCATACAGCTATTCAATCCTTTGATCAATGAAGTATACATTCTCTTGTTTTTCTCTGGAGGTGGAGCTAAGTACCCTGCCTAATTGTGTGTGGGGATAAATTTCAAGTCCATATTCTGCACAAAACAAGAACATTAGGTATAGAATATCACTTAAAATATTTCTGGTCAAAACGTTGAAACAAGTTAACAATCATCAAGTCAACAAATCATCAACTCAGGTTGCTGATCAAACTATGAATTGAATTGAGACCATGAGGTTTCGAGTCGAGACCTAAGGGTTTCGAGTCGAGAGCTCATTCGATATTGAGTGATTTGAATCGAGACCTCAGTCGAGACCAGTTTTCATGAGTCGAGACCTCAGTCGAGATCGATGAGGTTGCGACTCGCAACTAGAGATCTCGAGTCCTCAATACAGATCCTACATCCTGAGTCGAGACTACACCAACAGCATTTGATCTGTCCTAATCTGGATCAAAACCAAAAACATTTTCAAAATTCTTTGAAGACCAAATTATGTTCAAATTAGGGTTCATATGCATCTTCAAATCTTCAAATGATATTCAACAAATCTTCATTAATCTTTCAAACCACCTGTAAAACCTCAACTAATCATCATTAATTCTTCAAAATACCTTCAAGTGATTGATAATGATGAGTCGAGAACTAGAATAAACTCGTCGAAAACACTGACCTTCGCCGGCATATAGAGAGAGAGTTGAGAGCAACAATGGGAGGTTTCGAGTGAGAAATGAGGTCTCGACTCGAAACCCCCTTAAATACCTCAAAATTCATGGGCCGGGCCTTTGATTGGGCCGATACCATGATCTCGAGTCGAGACAGGTTCACAGATTGGGCCAAAACCATGTTCTCGAGTCGAGACCGTAAAAATCAATTTCCAGGATTTTATTTAAACATAATTTAACAATTATTATTTAAATCCCCTTTTTAAAAAAATAATATTTCTTAGATGACCCTTTAACTTTCTAAGCACGTTTTACGAGATCAAAACCTAAAAACACAAAAATAAATAATACGAACAATTATTTACAAAAACAAAATAGGAAATATCGTAAATGCTCATGGATCAAATCACGAGGTTTCGGGCCTGACTTCACTTATCAACACTGATCTACTACTGAATGATCTAGACAATTGCCAGTATATTTGTCCACTTAAACTCGTCTCCCTAGACCTTTTCATATAACTGCATGTAACTCATTTTATCATGTTTTAATGTCTTAAAAATGAACACCCAAACAAATACTAATCAAATCCCAGAATTATAGACAGCACACTCTATCATGCAAGCACTTTCCCTACCACATATTTCACAAGTCCGTTCCATACTTCTGAAACCTTAACTGGAAATAGGTTGAGAAGAGAACAGAATAGATCATAGGCAGAGAAGATATAATATACAGATCAAATGAGTTTTCTCAGTTTGATATAGGTTTCTTGGGTTTCTTTTGGGCACTAGAGGGCCTCTTTTGGGTGTTTAATTGATCTATAAGACGACAGACGCTCAGCTAGGTCTTTGCTTATGCAAAACAGAAGCTAAGCACTGCCTAGCACCTCCAGGTCTTTGCTCACGCAAAATAGAGGAGATACACGACTTTTTCAGAGAAGATTTCAGAACCAGACCAAAATTGTGTGTATCGTGACAACATACAGACATTCAAATAGAAATGAGCTAATTCCAAGTGACTTTCTTTTCTGGGGTCATATACTATTTTAGTTCTGAACATAAACAACCAATGTTTCCAGTCTTAAGGATAGAGACTACCAACACATCATACTAGAGTCAAACTATTTCGATACTGGTCTTACATGAGTCAGCCCTTAACCATAATGTGAAATTTCATTTCATTTCCCATGTCACGCAATGCTTCTTTTTGTATTTTTCAGAATTTTCAATGTTTTTATATTTTTTAAAGATTTTTCAATGTTTTTGTATTTTTCAAAATTTTCTCCCCCTAAATTTGAGCATAAATAAAAACTATCTAAGAATAGAAAACTTTATGAACAAATTTACCTACGAAAAAAAAAAAAAACATGCTCAGTCAGTGAAACGAATCATTTTCAGAAAGTCCACAAGCACTTGAAATTTCGAACTGCTGATAGATTTTGGGAACAAATCGGCAGCATTTGCATATGTGTCGATTTGCTCCAGTTTGATTAGACCTCTGTCAAAGCAGTCTCTTATAAAATGAACTTTAATATCAATGTGCTTGGTTTTTGAGTGAAAAACAGGATTTTTCACAATTTGTATAGCAGCATCATTATCACAGTATATGGTAGTATAAAGGTAAGTCAAACCGTAGTCCTGCAATTGATGCTGCATCCACACCACTTGGGAGCAAGATGCCGACGCTGCGACATATTCTGCTTCAGCTGTTGAAATTGCCACCATTTGTTGTTTCTTGCATTGCCATGAAATGAGTCTGTCACCCAAAAATTGACAGCCAGCTAATGTGGATTTCTTGTCCTTGTCAGTGCCTCCAAAATTACTATCAGAAAACGCAAACAGATCAAAATTGGAATCCCTCGGATACCACAGACCAAACCGAGGTCGGCCTTTAAGGTACTGAAAGATTCATTTAACAGCAGTAAGATGAGAGATTTTAGGATTAGCCTGATATCGCGCGCCGTTGCAGACATCAAACATGATGTCTGGACGGCTCGCTGTCAGATACATCAATGATCCAATCATAGACCTATAAAGGCGTTGATCAACAGGGGATCCTTCTGCATCTTCAGTCAGTAAAGGTCTTTCTGCCATTGGAGTTTCGGCCAGTTTAGCGTCTGTGAACTTAAATTTTGTCAGCACATCATCCACATATTTCCCTTGATGAATTAAAATACCTCGATAATCTTGTTTAACTTGTAAACCTAAGAACAGTGTCATTTCTCCGAGCGCACTCATCTCAAACTTCTTTTTCATAACTCCCTCAAATTCCTTGCAAAGAGCATCACTTGTTGATCCGAAGATAATATCATCAACATAGATTTGAACCAGTATCATATCCTTACCCACTCTCTTAATAAACAGAGTCTGGTCTATCGTGCCTCGTGTGTACCCATGAGCCAGAAGATGTTCAGTCAGAGTTGCATACCAAGCTCTAGGTGCTTGGTGCAACCCATATAATGCCTTATCAAGTTTGTAGGCATATTCTGGATGGTCTGGATGAATAAATCCCGGTGGTTGCTCAACAAAAATTTCCTCCTTCACATCTCCATACAAAAACGCAGTCTTGACGTCCATCTGGTAAACAGTGAACCTGTTGGTGCATGCGTCTGTCGACTTCGTCTTATATCGAGTCTTTCATTGTATTAGATTAATAAGGGCTCGGAAAACGAGAAATTAGGTCAAAGGGCAAGTTCAAGCGAAATCACTTAGTGTAATTCCGCTTGAAAGTGACACATGGTTTCAAGCGAAATCACTAGGTTAATTTCGCTTGAACCTAATTCCGCTTCAATATAATTCCGCTTGAGACATGTTCAAGCGGAATCACCTGCCCTAGATATAGTTGTGTTCTGATTCTGTTTGAATCAGTTTGTGTATGTGTGTTTTCCGACGACGAAGCTCTGTCGAAGTGTCTACAGACGTGTAATTGTTACCAGATCAATATAAAAGACAGTTTATGTGATATCTAGCTGAATTCAACTCATTATGTCTGTTTCCGCCTTTCATTTTGAGTAGAACGCCTCTGATCGACTCATTTCGGGTCCGTACACGATCCTACAAGTGGTATCAGAGCTCAGGAGGAGGAGTTCTGCAGATTTCAGCTTGATTTCATCTTGTTTTCTTACTTCTACACCTTCTTTTCTCAATTAATCAAGTTTTAATGGTTAAAATGGCCTGAATTTTTCACATCTTACGCGTAATCCTGTTTTAACAAAGCCTTGAGAGAATTAGACCAAAATTCAGCTTAAAAGCGACAAAAATGGACAAAAGTTTTATTCCGCTTGAAACATCTCAAGCGAAATCAGAGATTCCGCTTCAGTGTAGTATTCCGCTTGAAATTTCAAACGGAATCACCTATTCCGTTTAAAGAGTCTAATTTCGCTTGAAATCTTTAATTCCGTTTAAAGTTGTATGCAGGTAATTTCGCTTGGAAGTTAATCTCGCTTGAAACATAATCTCGCTTGAAAGTACCTGTTTTGTGAACAAGTTTACCGAATCATGAGTGAAGAATTTTACAACGCATTTGCAACATCTCCGACTACTCCGGCTACTATTGCTCAAAACATGAACTTGGAAAATGAGACTGGAACTACACAAAAACCTCCGAAGCTAATGAGCATTGAGGAGTATTACGGTTGGAAAGATCGATTTGAGAACTGGGTTCAAGCAAATCATTTGAGATCTTGGGAGTGTATTTTGAAGAAATATGTACTACCACGTACTGATCTGCAAGTTGAGAAAGAAATCTCTGAATTCACTGATAAAGAACCAGACATGTACAGAGCTGAAAAGATGATGATTAGTCTACTTCAGCAAGCTATTAAAGAATATATCTTTGTATTGCTTCAACATGAAAAAACTTCAAAATCAATTTGGGATGCTCTTAAAATCAAGTTTGAGGGAAGTGATAAGATGATCAAAAGTAAAAAGTCATTGCTTAAGAAAGAATTTGATCTATTCACAAGTCTGCCAGGGGAAGACACAAAGAAATTGATTGAAAGGTATTGCCACTTAGTTCGTTCTATGTCGTTGTTAAGCATAACCAAAGAACGAGAGGAATGGGTCGACAAATTAGCTGATGCTTTACCTAAAAAAGAATGGGGTACATTTCTGATGATCTTAAAGAACACTGGAGTACATGATGGTTTGACGATTTCTCAGTTCATCGAGAAGATTGAGGGTCAAGATCTTGAACAACAAAAGATTGCGAGGATGAGTAATCCAAGTGGTCAACAAGATGTGAAAATGTATTACAAAGGCAATGTTCAAGAGGTTGAAATGAGTCCGAAGATTCAAACTGCTTTTAGTGCTGGAAACTCATCAGAAAATGTTGATCAAAATCAAAACAACAACAGTGGTTTTTCTTCTTATTCGAGTGTTAATCCTAAGAGTTCAACTTCAAGTTTTCATTCTCAAAGTTCAAAAAGTGGAAATAGTTGTGTGATACAGTGCAACATTGCATTGAATCTTCCAGATGGTCAAAGTTTTTCTGAAGAAATTGCAAAAGATCACATGGCGTTACTTGCAACTGTGCTACAATCCTATGAAGGTTTGGTTACAGGAAGAATCGGAAATCCTATGCTAACAAAAGAAGATTATGATCAGATAGACGCTGAAGAAATGGAGCTCATGGACATCAAATGGTGTCTAGCTAGTGTCTTGAGAAAAGCTGAAAAGTTCAAAATGATAACAGGAAGAAATGATTTCTTTGATGCACATGTTTCTACTTTGGGTTTTGATAAATCTAAAGTTACTTGTTTTCGATGCAGGGAGAAAGGTCCTTTCAAAAGAGAATGCAAAAATCAGGAAGTGAGTGGAGCAAAGAATCCATTTGGAAAAGATGATTACTATCGGAAAGCCATATATCAACAAGTTGCTCATCAACCATATCAACAAAAGGATTCACAAACTGCTCATGGGAAAATGATCGAAGATGTAAACAAGAAAGCGTATTATGGTATCATTAATCAAGATGATCAAAAATCTTTAACAGATTTCATTTGGGACAAATATATTTCAGCTGATAGTAAAGCATGTTTAATAAACCAAGATGATGAGAAAATGGCTCCAGGATTTAGTTGGGATAAGTTTGTGGATGAGAATGGGGAGTTTAAAGCTTTCATTGCAAAGATAGTTCAAGAACCTGATTTGTTTACAAAATGGATGAAAGCGATTGGTGTTCATGAGAAGAATCAAGAAGACGAATCTGTTTCATCCGATGAAAGTTCAGAAAAAGCAACTGTTTTTGATCAAACATCATTTGATTCTGGTCCTTTAGATGATAATTCTGAGAAGACAATAGATTTTGATCAATCACCAACTGATGATAGTGGTGATGATGAGAAAGAAAAACATATTAATGTTGCAAAAACTCATCTATCTCCTGAAAGTTTTCAATTTTATTTTGCAGATCGCTTGGAGAAGCTGAAGGAGAGACGAGCAGCAAAAGAACAAAAGAAAATGAAATGTGAAAGTGTTAAAAAGGAAGAGACTGTTCAAAATGAAGAAGTTGAAGCTGAGAAAGTGATTAAAGCTGAAAAAGTGATTGAGGTTGAGAAGGTCATCGAAGTTGAAAAGATTGTGGAAGTCATCAAGACTTGCTTAAAGTGTTTAGAATCCTCTAAGAAATGTGCAGCAAAAGATGAGAAGCTGATTGAACAAGAAAAGATGAAAGAACAATTATTGTTCAATCTCAACTATGTAAAAGAATCTTATGACGTTTTGAACAGAACAGTAACTGGTTTACAAAAGACTAATTCAGAAAGAGAAGATGCGTTGACTATGATGAATGCTGTGATGATGACAAAGCAGAAGGCAATTAATCATTACATTGAAGAATGTGCAAAGTTACAGCGGGAGTTGGAAAATGAAAAGATAGAAAATGAAAGAATCAGACGGTTATTACAAAGCTATTTTAGTTCTGACTATCCGATTAATCGAATTTATCCAACTGTTGCAGGTATGGAAGCTTTTCAAGATGAGAAGACTAAGAAGAAGGATACTGGTAAGAAACAGAGTGTTAGTTATAAAAAGTGTCCGCCTCCGATTTGGGAAGGGTATTCTCCTAGAAAACCGAATGAGGAGCAAGTCGAAAAAGCAGTAAATATAAAGTTACAGTCCGATATAACCGATGAATTACCAGAAAACATTGACGTTGTTTTTACGACATCTGACACTGATCATGAGTCTGAGTTAATAAAAAAGGTGGTCGACCAGGTGTTGGATACAGATGACGAGTCGGAGTTAAAGTCTGAGTTAAAGTCTGAGTTTGGGTGTTCAAGTTCGTCCGTCAAAAGTTTGAGTTCATTGGTCAACAATTCAAAGTCGTTGGTTAAACGTGTTTACAATAAAGAATTCCTGTTATCAAAATCTAATCTGAATGACGAAACAATCAAAGTGGCATATACATTGATTGATTCAGACAAATTATACTCTGATGAGGAATTTCCAATAAGAAGTGTTAATTTTGAAAAGATCAAAAATGTTTTCAAATTAACAGAAATCAATTTTTCTGAAATAAAAGATGTAAATCTTACTGAAAAACCTAAAAAGTACAATTCTAGAGTTCAACAACGTTTAAACAAGAAAAAAAGGTTACGGTTCTGGTTCTGATTTTCAAAAGAAATCAAACCATAATGGTAATTTCAAAAAGAAAGGTCTTGGATTTATTCCACCAGAAAATTATAAAAATGAAAAATATGTTCGAGATTTTAAATCAAAAATTACATTTGTTTCAGGGACAAGCTGTGAAGAGGAATCAAAAAGCTCATTCTGGAAGCAATCAAACAAAGAATTCCTTGCCAAAAAGCATGAGAATGTGAAGAATGGAGCTAATCAAAGAAAAGAGACAAGAACATGTTACAGATGCAATGAAGCTGGTCACGTTGCATGGAATTGTCCATTGACTTCAAAGGATAAATAGGGAGTTTCTGAAAAACTTAAAGAAAAAGTTGTTGAGAAAAATGAAACACCAACTGAAAAATTTAAGATTTTCGAAAATTCAACATATGAAGTTGGTGAGTGTTCAAAGACACATTTTTATAAAAAGAGAGCCAAGAATGACAACCAAGTGTGGGTTGTTAAGAAGGTTCATGATGTGAAATCTGGCGATGAATCTGATTCCACAAAGTCAGATGAGCCACAGGTTGAGGTTAAAGATGAAAACTCAGTACCTCCAATGGATGATGTTCATTTTCCACCATTGAAAGCTGAAAATTTTAAATCAAAAGTTGGAAAAGTTGAGATCTCGAATCAGTTCTATTCTGAGAAGAAAAAATTTGATGTTGATAAAGCTTTTAATGGAAATGTGAAAAAGATTTTTGGAAAAATGGTTGAGGGTAAGGTGAAAGGGGTAAAAGAATTTTATGAAACAAAGAAGGCAACATACACCCTGACTGAAAGTGAACTTGATAAGCTAACATCCAAGCCTACATCCAAGCTTGCTGAGGCTTGGATGTCTGTGTTTAATATGTAAGAAGTGTGACTTGCCGGAGCTCCCAGGTTGGTAAGAGTGGAGCAGGAATCGGCATCATTCTTTAATATCATATTTGTTTGTTGTATACTTACAAGTGGTAAATCAGGGACATTAAGTTGTACTTGATTTTCTACAAGTGGTTGGACAATGTGATGATGAACCCCTATCCTACATGTGATAAAATCAACTAAACTTATTTTCTGGAAAAACCATTTTGATTAAAACAAACTTAAGTGTTTTGAAATCACAATGGGAAAATAGTTTGTTGAAAGGGGGAGTTCTGATTGTTTATGCCAAGAGGATGGCGACTTAAAGCAATTCGATATCAGTTGTCATTGTTCTTGTACAGTTTGTTTTCAAATTTATTAAATGTGTTTGCATTTTAGGGGGAGTAAGATTTTTTTTCAGAAAATCCAAAAACATTAGAAATTTGAAAAAGGCAAAAACATGATAAAATACAAAAATGAGTTTGTTGTGAAAAAGAGGAAATGATAGTACATCAGTAGACAGTTACAGTATGCTAAAGAAATGTAATGTTTAAATAGCGTTAAACGGTCTCACTGATGATATGCCGATAGGTTTTTACACATTTAGTAAGCTTTTTCGGGATATAAACTTAAATTCAAACTTGCTTATTTCGTGGGGAACACTACTTGGATATATAGGTAACCCCTGAAATTTCGTTTGAAATGTCCCTCTTTCTGAGATACTAGGTCTTTATGCTCAGTGATATCTGGGGTATTATCCCGGGACTTCTGATTTTGCGGAAGCAATGGCCTAGTCCCCGGAGAATACTTTAAGCTTGCTTGAAATATAGCACACCCTCAGCATAAAAAATGATAAAACATTGAAAAATGCTAATCATGTGCTGTTGTAAAAAAGATCCTCTAAAGGGGACCCACCGAAAGTAGAACGAAGCCGTCATCTCTCTGCTGAACAGAAGTTCTGACCTGAGCTCTCACGGTTCTTTGCATTTAACCCCTTACAGATATCATCTGTGGTATACTCACCTGTAAGACTGAATATTGGGATCTGGATACGGGAGTATATTCAAGAGGTGGGACACATGAATGAGTTTAAGTCCTTAATACACCTAATTCATATCCTGAATCAGTTGAAATTTGTGTGAGAATTTAAGTGGATCAGTATATTGGCAATCTAAGTGAATTGTTTAATCCTTATTGTGTAACTAAGCTCAACGGTACTTGTGACTTGTCAAAAACTGATATGATCCTCTTACACAAACTCGCAAAAATATTGTCTGTAAATATTTCTTTATTGTATTTCATTTCTTTTCAAAAATACAAAAGATTTTAGTGTGTTTTAGCATTAACTTTTGAAAAATACAAAAAGATTTTCGACAACTGATGTTGAAAAGCTGATTTTCAAAATTTCAAGTGCTAAACATGATGAGCATGTGGTGAGGGGGAGTGTGTGTTTAAATGTTTAAATGAAAAATGTTGTGTTTGTGTTCACAAGTGGTTCATCAGAAATTATCTTGGATAAATCGTTCTGGTTTATTTTGAAGGGAAGTTTGGATAGATAAATTTTGTAAATTGTTAAATTTATGAAATTTACTTTTGGGTAGAGAATGTGCAGGTTTCTGTGATAGATAGCCAGGTTCCGATACCTGAAGACTCTGTGATTTTTACAAGCCAGGCTGCGATCCTAGCAAATCGAAAGGGGGAGTCTGAAGACATCCGAGGGAAGATGAATGTGTTCGAGAGGAATTTGTTGATGCTGAAGTAAAGAAAGAGATAAAGTTTGAGGATGCTTACACGATCAGACTGATATAGACTGAATACGTTGAAGACTCGACACTTAAGACTCGTCAACATTCGAGGGGGAGTCTGTTGGTGCATGCGTCTGTCGACTTCGTCTTGTATCGAGTCTTTCATTGTATTAGATTAATCAGGGCTCGGAAAACGAGAAATTAGGTCAAAGGGCAAGTTCAAGCGAAATCACTTAGTGTAATTCCGCTTGAAATTGACACATGGTTTCAAGCGAAATCACTAGGTTAATTTCGCTTGAACCTAATTCCGCTTCAATGTAATTCTGCTTGAGACATGTTCAAGCGGAATCACCTGCCCTATATATAGTTGTGTTCTGATTCTGTTTGAATCAGTTTGTGTATGTGTGTTTTCCGACGGCGAAGCTCTGTCGAAGTGTCTACAGACGTGTAATTGTTACCAGACCAATATAAAAGACAGTTTATGTGATATCTAGCTGAATTCAACTCATCATGTCTGTTTCCGCCTTTCATTTTGAGTAGAACGCCTCTGATTGACTCACTTCGGGTCCGTACACGATCCTACAGAACCCCATGTAGGATGCGTATGCTAAGAAGATCCAGATTGCTTCAAGTCGGGCAACAGGGGCGTAAACTTCATCATAATCCAGTCCTTCTATCTCTTTGAATCCTTGGACCACTAATCGTGCTTTATTTCGAACAATAACTCCTGCAGAATCTTGCTTGTTTCTGAAAACCCAACGAGTTCCAAGTTTGCGTTTTCCTTTTGGCAACTCCACGAGCTTCCATACTCCTAGTTTCTCAAACTGGTTCAGTTCTTCGTGTATAGCGTCAACCCAGCCTAGTTCTTGCAAAGCTACATCAATAGTTTTAGGTTCAATTTGAGAAATGTAGCTAGAGTATGAGCATAGATTAATGGTTCCTGATTGGCTCCTGGTCTGTACTCCTGCATTAACAGAACCGATCACGTTCTCAATAGGATGATTTCTTTGAACACTTGTTGGAATAGCAAATTCAGGTATAGTCTCGTCTTGAACCACAGGAGTAGTAACAATATAATCTTCAGGAATGGGATCAGCAAACAGTTCTGATCCAGATGCATTTGAAAAGACGCCGCTAGATTGTACACCTTCAGGGGATTGATGGGACATTTGATGAGGCATAGGGTGCTGTGTAAAAACCATTCCGGGTGGATCAATGGTGTGATGTCTTGAGCTCCCTTCATCCTGTTCTTCTTCTTCTTCAGTATCACCAAATGACAATGGTTGTTTTGGTGTGGACACACCTGCATCTGTAGAAACACTCAACAAAATGTTAAACGATTTAAACAATTCAGCATAATCATATAACCAATCTGGTCCAACTCTAGTGTCTGTAGCATTTTCTTCGAGCCATTCAATATTGCACGACTCGACGACCTTTTTAGTTACTTTGTTGTACACACTATAGGCAGAGCCTTTAGCTTATCCAACAAAGAAACACTCGTCCCCTTTGACTTCAAACTTTCCATTGGCGTCCAAAAGTAATAACACACATGGACATCCAAAGATACGAAAGTGTGAAACCGAAGGTTTACGTCCTTCCAGAATCTCATAAGGAGTTTTCATATGATGTTTGTTTACTAAAGCATGATTCTGGACGTAACAAGCCGTGCTAATTGCCTCAGCCCAAAAGAAACTAGGAAGCTTCGAGTCAGCCAGCATAGTACGTGCAGCCTCTATAATAAGAGTACGATTTCTTCTCTCAGCCACTCCATTCTGTTGTGGAGTTCGTGGTGCACTATACTGTCGATCTATTCCCTTTTCAGTACAGAATGTATCCAAAGTTATGTTCTTGAATTATGTCCCATTGTCTGATCGAATAGCCTTCACTCTTGTACTAGCTTGATTTTCATCCAGAGTAATGTATTGTTTCACTAAAACCACAATCTCATTCTTGTGACTTAGAAAGTACACCCAGGTGTACCGCGAGTAATCATCAACTATCACGAGACAATAAGCTTTCTTGCCAATGCTCAACACATTCACTGGACCAAAAAGATCCATGTGTAGTAATTCGAGCACAGCTTTGGTTGAGTGTGTAGACTTTGACTTATGAGGCTTCCGATGTGCTTTTCCCTTTGCACAAGCAACACATTTTTCCACCAACATGAAATCTTTGATTGGTAGATCACGGACCAGTTGACCTTTGGCAAGTCGATTCAAGTTCTTCATGTTCACATGCCCAAGGCGACGGTGCCACGGTAGACCATCGTGTTCTGAAATCTTCGAGAATAGGCAAGTAACTTCTTCACACGGTTTCTTGTTCATATCGATGACATAAGCATTTCCTCGTCTCTCTGCTGTCATAAAAAACCAATCTTCAGGAATGACAATCCCTGGTTTCAGTACATAGCATCCTTTCTTTGTAAAGTGAATTGAATTTCCTAGATCACAAATCTGTGAGATGCTCAACAGATTGTGTTTCAGTTCTAGGACATAATTAACATTTTCGAAGCTTAAAACGCCGTTTCTCACTGTTCCTTTTAATGTGATTCTTCCTGATTCTCCTACCGCAAAAGAGACATATCCACCGTCGAATTCCTTTACATGTACCAGTTGGGATAAGTCTCCCGTCATGTGCCTGGAACAACCACTATCCATGTACCAAAGTCGCACGATAGTCCTCCACAGTTATTCCTGCATGATTAGCGGGATTAGTTAGATTTAGGAACCTAGCCCATAGTGGATCTGGGTTTTCCCTATGCATCAATGTATGTCACCCTTTGCCAAACTAAATTATCTTTGTTTAGAAATTTTGAAGGATTTTTAAAGGTAGATCTTAGATGAGATGGATTGGATTGTGTAGCCGTAGCTTTGGGTTTCCAATGTTTGTTTAACTATTGAGAATTGTAGTTACCAAAAGCTTTATGTTGATTTCTTCGAAAATTGTTTTGTTGATTTTGATTTCTACGTTTGGCTGCATTCCAATCTTGATCAGAGGGTTTAGCCTTGCGATAGTTGTTCTTCGTTGTCTTAGACTTTTCAGTCGTCGCTGACTCTAAACAACGAGATCGACTAGGCTTGACCTTCTGATTCTGTACAATCATCTTCTTAGACTGTACACTTGGGAGTTGAACACAGTTTCTGGCGATGTGTCCAGCAATACCACAATTAAAACATGTTTGTCGTTTCAATGTGTGGAAATGTTGATGCTTTGTTGAAGAAGCTTTGTTTGTTTTTGAATTATGAGCCTGTTTGGTTTTTCTAGTTTGTTTTGCTTGTGCCTGTCCTGAGCATTTTGATCCCTGCTGATTAGAATTGACACAAGCATGAGATGTTGATGGAGGATGAGATTCATCCTTCTTACTGTGATTATCATCCTTTTGAAAAACCGGTGTTTCAGTTTCAGTTTTATTTTCAAAAACATTTTTTGGTGATTGTTTGCTTATTTCAACCTTCTTTTCTATGTTAATCGATTCTGACTTAGTTGAAATTTCATCAACACATGTTTCTTCAACATATGTATCATGTGAATCCGATTTAGGTTTGCTTTCAGCTATGGTTTCCAATGGGGTCCCACTAGATTCAACATTAGGGACGCCCACTAAGACCGATTCAGAAGAAGAATCAGGATATTCTTGATTTTCTTGAGAAGGAGTTCAGTGGTTTCACTGAATGTGTCCTGAGGGACCTCACCTGTAACACTATCATCAACTGAAGAATTAGAAACATTACAATCGCAAGCATTAACTGAAAAACAATCATCACCACACTTATTGTTCAAGTATTCAACACAAACATCATCAGTCTTGCCCAAAACATCAGGCTCACTCGACGACACATAAGCACAAAACGACTCAAACAAAGTTTTTCCAAAAGCATCATCAGAATCAGTTTGATCAAAATAATTTTCAGAAATATCATAATTAAAAACTTGTTCATTCCCAAGAACATCTCCACACTTTACTTCAGGTACTTCATCTGCACATGAAGACGAAGCATTAGGATCAATTGAGCCTTTAGAAACAAAATTAATTGAAGTAAATCCCTGTTTCTCAACAGGTCTGCCATTAATTGAAGACTTATTGTTTTTGGGACCATAAGTCATTTAATTTCATTCATCAGTTCCTCCTCAGTCATAGGTAAATATGTGTAATTATCATTGTAAGGAGGAGGAGGAGCCTGATCGAAACCCAATCCACACCCTTTCTTTTTCTGGTATGCAAGTTGTTGATCACACAAATTTTTAACTAGTTTGCTGGAAGACTTATATTTCTTAATATTGAGTTCATTGATTTGATATCTATCTCTGATATCTTCTAGTTCTTTAATCAAAATGCATACTTTCTCCTGAGCTTCTAAGAAATGGGCTGTTTTTACATTTACATCATCTTTGAGTTTGATGATGTCTTTTCGCTGAGCCTCAATTTTTTCTTTATAAAGTTTTTCATTTTTTTGATAAAGTAAAGTTTTTATTTTTTATATCTTGATAGTCTTGTATTAGCTCAGCGTTGTGTATTCTATAAGCCTCAACCCTTTCTCTACACTCAGGAGTGCAGAAGACAGAAAGTACCTCTTCTTTGGTGAGACCGTGAACTGGAGCTGAAAGAATCTGGATCATGAGAACTAAGTTTTCAGTTGAAGTCTCATTCTCAGGTGCAGAGTCTTGATCATCAGAGGCTGAGGTCATGAAAGCAATGTTATTTGCAATAACTTGATTTTCTGGAGCTGAGATGTTCAGACATTGAATTTCTGAAGTCCAATCAAAGGTAACATCAGGCTGAACCACCAAGGCTTGAGTGCTTCCACCACCAGCAGCATCAGTAGTGGTATTCGATGAGGTGACAAGAGCTATCTCTGTGTTAGATGGGACAGGTTGGGCTGGAGTCTGTTCTCTATTAACCTTTGGCTTGGTACAGTTTCGTGCCAAATGTCCTGGCTCATGACAGTTGTAACAGCGCAGTTCAAATGGTATTGAAGAAGTTCCATTAAAGCCAGTATCCCACCTGTTTTACCAGTTCTCTTAATAAATCTCCTTGCTCTGAAAGCAGCCATAGCCATCTGCCATGTGTTGTCCATTTCTTCTACATCGTCGGGATGAATCTGATATAAATCATCTGAAGTCCATTTAGGAGGATCAATTTTTCCTGCAACAAATGCATTTAGACAGTTTATAATAGATGCAACAATATCCATATTTTCTTTAGACTGTTTTGTAAAGAAGGCAATCATCTCATTTTTCGCAGCGGAAGTTGGAGTGGCAGTAGTAGTATTGGACGATGCTGCAGTAGGAGCATGAGAAGGAGCAGGAGTTCCCGAGTAGTAAGCATTAGCTGAAGTAGGAGCAGCCTTAGCAGATGCCGAGTTGCTAAACATTAGTAGGACCTCCTTCAATACCCACTGGTATTGGATGGCAGGGGTCCGAACTCCTTGATCCCCTCATATGTAAACTACTATTAAAACTTTAACCCGGCTATTTAGGATTGTATCCCAGCTGACTCAAACTACTTAGCCGAGGGTAACGTCACCTTCAAAAGAGGGGCCTACCACATTATGCATTAATAACTTAATTAATTATCTTTCAATAATCCAGCCCTTTAGGATTGTATCCTTGCTGACTCAAACTACTGGGTTGAGGGTAACGTCACCTTCAAAAGAGGGGCCTACTACAATAACTAAGATAATCTCTTAAAAAGTGCAAAAGTGCAGAAATAACAAAGTTTACACTAAATACGAGTCGGATCCAAGTGATTCATCTTGTCTATCTGTTTTATTTTTATTTTTCAGCATTTTTAGTTTCTATTTTCTAGTTTAAAAACCTTTTTCCTAAACTTTTGATTTGATTAGAAGTTGAGGATAAACCGGTATTAAAAGCTCTTGTGTCCTTGGATGACCTTGGTATCTTACCAACACTATACTACGCTCACGATGGGTGCACTTGCCCATATGTGTGTTTGGTGTTAGTAAATATCGTGTTTTATAAATTTAAAACTTGACTAAAGTGTAAAAAGGGCTAAAAATATACATAAAATATATAACCACCACACACGCATTAAGTTTTTGGCGTCGTTGCCGAGGACACAAGGATTTTAAGAAAGCTTAAAATCAACGGCCTAATCAGTTTTTCAAAACCTTTTTAAAACGGGCACACATTTTTCTGCATTTTAGTTAGTTTTGCATTTTCAGTAGGTTGAACACGGGCAGTGCTCACTGAACACGGGGCCGTGCTGCATTTTTGTTTTTACAAAACACCCAGATACAGAGTCTGAACACGGGGTCGTGCTCACTGAACACGCCCCCGTGCTGCACAAAACCAGTCACTTTAATTCAAACGCCCAGATACAGATCATGAACACGGGCCATGTCCACTGAACACGGGGCCGTGTCCAGCCTCTGTTTCCGTTTTTATTTTCGTTTTCTGGTCTCGAGACTCTGTTGTGGTCTGCTGAGTGATTTTTATGGATCAATACTCAGGAGGCTACAACTACACCTATGAGGAGGATGATTATAGGGAAGACTATTGCACCATTTGTGGTGACCTGCACTCGGTTCAATATTGTGACTCATTTCAACCGTCCACTTCATACACCTACTATGAGGAGCCCAAGTACGAGCCATCGACTTCATACACATCCTATGAAGACCAAAGGTATGAACCTTCTCCCTCATACTCATATTTTGAAGAACCAAGGTATGAGCCTTCATACTCATACTTTGAGGAACCAAGATATGAGCCACCACCTTCATATACTTATTATGAGGAATCGTGGCGTGAACAACCCACCTCATATGAGTATTATGAAGAATAAAATTACGACCCTTATCCATCATATACTTACAATGAAGAACAAATAAGTGAAAAACCGACACATGAGTTAAACAATGAAAAAGGTGAGTCCGATAACGTTAAAATCCAAGAAGAGTCTAATTTTGAAGAAATTAATCTCTTGTCGCCTTCTTTCGAAAATCATTGTTTAGTTCCCACTCATGCTAAGTTTTTAAAAGAGTTAAACACTAACACTAAAATTGAGGAAAAGGTAAGCATTAAGTTAACTAATGATCAAATTTCGCTAATAAAAGAAGATCCATTTGAAATTAACATTACACCGGTTCCATGTTTTTTTTCAAAATTCATTTATTAGTAATATCACAATCGAAAAAGATCTTTGTGTTAATATAATGCCAAACTATATTTTCGAAAAATTAAGTATTGGTGATTTTTCTCCACTTCAAATACCCATTTTTCTATCCAATCTGAAAGTAATAAAATCAATCGGTGTAGTTGAGGATGTCTTGGTTCAAACAAATCAAATGGTAATCCCAACCGACTTTGTCATCCTTGATGATGCTCCTCTAGTGTTGGGACGACCCTTTGTAAAAACCCACGAAGCTTTGAAAAACCGGAAGTACAACAATCTATCTATTCAATTAGGGGCATTTAAAAGAAGTGTCGATCTTGAGCGTTCAATGAAATATCCATTCGGCAATAATGACCCCCTAATTGAAGATGAAGATGAACCACCCGATACAAGAGAAGAAATTGACCACTTTGTTGAAGAAGAGGTCGCCATAGAACAAACTTTTGTGGTTCTTGATCGAAATAAGCAACCAAATAAGGAGTCTCCTAAAGACCCACCTCTTGAGCTCAAAGAACTTCCAAAAGGTTTGGAATATGTTTTTCTCGACAAAGATGATAAATCACCTGTAATTATCTCGTCAAAATTAACTAGTGTAGAAAAAGAAAAACTAATTTCACTTTTGAAAAAACACAAAAATGCGATCGCTTGGAAGCTTGTAGATATTAAAGGTATAAGTCCTTCCATGTGCACGCACAAAATTTTAATGAACGATGACTACAAATCGGTAATACAACCACAACGTAGAGTAAATCCAAATGTCCAAGAAGAGGTTAAAAACGAAGTCATCAAATTACTAGACGCCGGACTTATTTACCCTATCTCCGATAGTCCGTGGGTAAGTCCCGTCCAAGTAGTTCCAAAGAAAGGAGGTATGACGGTAATAACTAATGAAAAGAATGAATTAATACCAACGAGAACCGTCACATGATGGAGAGTATGTATAGATTATAGGCGATTAAATGAAGCAACAAGGAAAGATCACTTTCCTTTGCCTTTTATTGATCAAATGTTAGAAAGATTACCCGAACAAATTTTACTGTTTCTTAGATGGTTTTTCAGGTTACTTTCAAATTCCGATAGCATCCGAAGACCAAGAAAAGACAACATTTACATGTCCCTATGGAACTTTTGCTTATCGACTCATGCCATTCGGTCTATGTAATGCCCCCGCAACCTTCCAACGTTGCATGGTGGCCATCTTCCATGACATGATAGAAAAGACAATGGAAATCTTCATGGACGACTTTTCTATCTTTGGAGATTCATACGACCAATGCCTCGATAACCTTGAACGAATGCTATCCCGATGTGAGGAAACTAACCTCGCCCTTAACTAGGAAAAATGTCATTTCATGGTAACGGAGGGAATAGTACTCGGTCACAAAATCTCAAGCGAAGGAATGGAGGTTGATCGAGCAAAAATAGACACTATTTCTCGATTACCACCCCCATCCTCCGTTAGAGCTATCAAAAGTTTCCTAGGGCATGCCGGATTCTATAGATGATTTATCAAGGACTTTTCTAAAATCTCAAGGCCTCTAACAAAATTACTTGAAAAAGATGCTCCTTTCATCTTTGACAAGGATTCCACTCAAGCATTTCTAACCGTCATGGAAATGCTAGTCAATGCACCTATCATGATAGCGCCTGATTGGAAATTACCTTTCGAAATCATGTGTGATGCAAGTGACTTTGCAGTTGGAGCAGTCTTGGGACAAAGAAAAGATAAGCATTTTCACCCAATTTATTATGCTAGTAAAACACTTAACGATGCACAAGAAAATTACACAACAACAGAAAAAGAGTTACTAGCCGTGGTATTTGCTTTTGATAAATTTCGTTCTTACCTTGTTCTTTCTAAAACAATAGTCTATACAGATCATGCAGCCATTTGATATCTCTTCAAGAAACAGGATGCTAAGCCGCGTTTGATTCGGTGGATTCTACTCCTCCAAGAATTTGACATTGAAATCAAAGACAAAAGAGGAGCAGAAAACACCGCAGCAGATCATCTTTCACGCTTAGAAGACCCAGCTTTGGAGGCAACCAGGGACGAGCAAATCAACGAAAAGTTCCCAACGGAGTCCCTAGAAATGGTGGAATACAGAGAAGAACAATGGTACGCCGACTATGCTAAGTATCTAGCTAGCGGTATAGTCGCAAAAGGTTGGCCACATCATCAAAGAAAAAAATTATTTGCTGATGTAAAGCATTACTTTTGGGAAGACCCTTATCTTTTCAAAATGTCTGCCGACCAACTCATCCGACGATGCGTACATGGTAGTGAAGCAAGGAGAATTCTCCGCCATTGTCATGAAGGTCCATATGGAGGACATCATGGTGCCGCAAGTACCGCACGAAAGGTATTTGATTCAGGATTTTACTGGCCAACCATTTACAAAGACGCCCAAAGTCTTGTCAAGACATGTGACGCTTGCCAAAGAACAGGTAATATTTCTTCCAAAAACGAAATGCCACAAAATGGCATTCTTGTTTGTGAAATTTTTGATGTGTGGGGACTCGAATTTATGGGACCTTTCCCACCGTCAAAAGGAAACCAATATATACTTGTGGCGGTAGATTACTTGTCTAAATGGGCCGAGGCCGAGTCACTTCCAACCAACGATGGAAGAGTCGTGGTAAGATTTCTGAAAAGATTATTCTCTTGTTTTGGAACACCAAAGGCTTTAATAAGTGATAGAGGTACTCATTTTTGTAACCACCAACTTGAAAAAATCTTAACAAGGTATGGGGTCTATCACCGGGTCTCAACTACATATCACCCTCAAACAAACGGACAAGCTGAAGTGACTAATAGAGGTTTAAAACGAATACTTGAAAAAACCGTAGGGTTAAATAAAAAGGAATGGGCCAATAAATTAGATGATGCTTTATGGGCTTTTCGAACTGCTTATAAAACAACAATAGGTACAACTCCATATAAGCTCGTCTATGGAAAAAGCTGTCATTTGCCAGTAGAAATTGCACAGAAATCCTACTGGGCAATTAAAAATGTAAACTTAGACTTAGAATTTGCCGGTAAAAATCAATTTTGTCAATTAAATGAATTAGACTAATTAAGGAATTATGCATACTCTAACTCTGAAATTTATAAGGAAAGAATGAAAAACTTGCATGATAAACACATTAAACCTAATGAATTTCGAGTAGGAGATCAAGTTCTATTGTTTAATTAACGACTTCGATTATTTTCTGGTAAATTAAAGTCTAGGTGGTCAGGACCTTTTTCCATCACCCATATCTTCCCACACGGTGCAGTCGAAATTAAATCTCGGAATGGAATTCCATTCAAAGTCAATGGCCAACGGTTGAAGCTCTATCAAGGATTCATTGAGGATGAGGAGGAAGAGATCTCATTTCAAACGGTCGAAGAATGAAAGCATCAACATCATACCTGGTAAGTTACAAGCGGGTTGACATTTAAATCGGTAAGTCTTCTAACCAAGTTTTTGGGAAACAGGGCACTCACACGAGCACTAGAATATATATATATATATATATATATAATATGAAGTTAGCAATAAACAAACAAAGCTCACCAAAAGGAGGCTTGTTTGAGTAAATGCTTCATTGAAATAAAAAGTTATAAAAATAAAAAGTCACAAAAACAAAATGTTTTACGAAAACCGACGCTTTTTACGCCTTTCGCCCTTTTCTACTAACCACTAACCCAACCACCTACCTTTAACCCAAGCCTAACCCTTCCCCCCAAAAAGTCCTCTTGATATTTACAAATGTGTATAGTTAAAAAGGAGGAGGATTGATTGCTTGGCAAGCTTATGGTAGAAGTAAGTTCCATGCCGCTCTCGAGTGTTTCACAAAAATACATCTTCGGCCGAGTGTTGAGTGATCCCCCGTGAGGTATGTGAACTTGTATATAAATGGAATTTTAAAGAGGCATGTTATGCCCAAGTAAATAATTTCTCTTATGTAATGTTTTAAATAAATCATGACGAATAGGATTGTAAATAAAATAAAAATAAAACCTGATAAAGAAACTTGGAATCCCGACACTCTATGACAAGCCCAAAACCTTCTCTTCTACCCATTCCATTTGGGTGTGTAAGCCACAAAATAAATAGTTTTGCTTGAGGACAAGCAAAAATTTAAGTGTGGGGGTATTTGATGTGGAGAAAAATCACCAATACTTAAAAGCTCTTGTGTCCTTGGACGACCTTGGTATCTTACCAACACTATACTACGCTCACGATGGGTGCACTTGCCCATATGTGTGTTTGGTGTTAGTAAATATCGTGTTTTATAAATTTAAAACTTGACTAAAGTGTAAAAAGGGATAAAAATATACATAAAATATATAACCACCACACACGCATCAAGTTTTTGGCGCCGTTGCCGGGGACACAAGGATTTTAAGAAAGCTAACCCTCCGACTCTCCTTCATGTCCTCTGATGTGTGCAAAATGCAACATATAAATTACATCAAATGAGGCATAAAACGAACCCTTTTTTAGTACTAATGTTGGAAAAAGTGTGCTTTTGTCTTCCTTTTGTATTTTCAGGGTTAAATGAGCTTAAATGAACAAAAGAAGCAAAAATGCAGCCAAATCTAACAATAATACAAGAAAAGGAATAAACGTAGCATGCCTGACCCCTCAACAACATCTCCCCAAGCAAAAACAAGAGAACAGAAGGCTGAACACGCCCCGTGCTCACTGAGCACGGGGGCGTGCCCAAGTGTCTGCAGAAAAGACAAAGCTGTAGAAGCTTCTATCACCCACCATGGGGGCGTGCCCAGCGGACACGGGGCCGTGGTCAACGCAAAGATTCGCAGAATCTAGGCAAATCTTGATAGTACAGATACGCTTCTGCACACGGGGTAGTGCCCAGCAGACACGGGGGCGTGGTCAACTAATGCAGACAAACTGCATTTAATGAAGAAAGAGAAGATGGGTGGACACGGGGCCGTGCCCAATGGACACGGGGCCGTGTCCGGGCTTCTGTGCAGGCTATAAACAGGGGTGCTTGGCTCATTTTCAAACCATCCCTTGGCAAACCACCTCTCTCACACTTCACCCACCCACCACCACCATCACAACCCACATCCACCACCATCATCCATCATCCATCATAGAGTGTGTGAGTAGTCTCGGGATCCAAGATTGATCATAAGAGTTCTTGACAATCAAAGGCCATGTTTGCCTAAGTCTCTTACATCACTTGGTGAAGACAAGTGTTTAGTGTAATACTTTTTATTTTTAATATTTTCGCACTTTTTATTTGGTTATGTATTAATGACTTTAATAACTAGTTTCTTATGTTGAAGGTGAGTTGGTGTGGTGCATCTCATATGTTATTTATACAGTGAATATTATGCACTATTTTAAGTTTTAAATTTATAAAAATGGTTTATACCTTAACATTAAAACACACACAACAAAGGACAAGTGTATCCCGTCACATATGCAGTAAAGTATTGGTAAGATCCAGGTATCGTTCAGGGTCAGACAAGAGTTGACACGACAAAAGATTAAAAAAAATAAAGATGTGATAAGTACTGAATCGTTGTTATTATTTTACCAGAGGAAGAAATAATTGAGTGGTATTTTAACTAAGTTGACTGAAAATAAAAAATAAAATAAATACAACACATATCTTATTTCACAAATAACCTAAGCATGTTATCTATCATGTATGTCACAAAAGCACTTTATCAATTTTCCAATTGCAAGACAGCTAGTCACCTCTCGGAATTTTCTAACATAATAATTCTTCGGAGAAGCAAGACGAAGGTCCCATCTTAACTTACCTAAAATCATGCATTAGCGAGCTATTGATTTATGTGAACCTTTAAAGATAGATTAGTCATCCGGTAAGAGTTTTCTAACCTCACTTATCAAAGAAAGCAATACCGATGGTCACAATACAGCCACGAGGATAAGCATTTATGTAGATCATATAACAAATAATTTCACATTTACAAGTCTTGAATACAAATCTACCAAGCTAGCAATTTCAGACCAAAACTACTAAACAAGGATCATTAACTGCATACAAGAACATGTAATCCACACCATATAATTCATAAGAACCCTTACGTGTAGGAAAGCACTCTTGATAAATAAGACATATATTGTGTAATACCAATCTCCGGGTCTGGTCTCATGGTGTAAACAGAATTTACAAATAAGTGAATAATCAAGAGTCGACATCCAAATTACCACATATTCATTACCCAATAATCTCAAAGATAAACAAGAACACAACATCAATGAAACATTCAATCATATAATCATGAAGATTCAAACATAGCAAGTACTTGGATTTCACACAAAATAGATTACAATACAAAGATTATTCAAGAAACAAGTTCACAATAACTATATACATACAACTATACATCAGCCCAATAACATGCACAATGATTAGACTACATGTTCAAGAACAAGGAATCGAACCATAAACATGCATTGAATTGACGGGGTGGATGATTTCAGCTTCAAAACGACCTCGAGACATGAACTAGACTTGGCCAAAGCAGTCCCGGAACTCTTGGATCGCCTGGAATTCAGAGAAAAAACCAACACTTTGCTTGAACACGAATGGGCTATTTATAGGTGAAGTTTGGATATCGCACGGTCGTGCGTCCGTACTGCACGGTCGTGCATTGCCGAGTATGATTACGTCATTGATTACGTGGCGGCACACTGCTGTTGACTAGCGATTTAGTGGAGCAGTTGAGTGTCGGCAACAGTTAGCACGGGCGTTCTTTGGATCGCACGGTCGTTCGGTTCCGGAGATGGGCTGGAACGGTTGATCGCACGGATGTGCATCTCCGGATGGACTGTCGGTCACCGGTGTCACACGGTCGTTCGGATGTCGCACGGACGTGTGATCCCGGTAATTTGGTTCGTGCCATGACTAGGCCGCTCGTTCGGATGGTTGTGCCGGGAACGCATGGTCGTTCGGTCGGATGGCACGGTCATGCATCTCCGGTCCAATTCTTGGTTTTGGCCCGTTTGATCAGAAATGCTTCGGAAATGTCCGTTTTTCATCAGATTTTCATTTAATGCTCCGTTTAAGACCTGAAATTGAATAAATACTGATTTTAGTCCATAACATTGCGATTTCGGTCAAAAACGCTTAAAACGGAAGTGTTTTGGGGTGTAAAAACATGTATAATTTATCGTATATCAAACATCCCCACACTTGAACTTTTGCTTGTCCCTAAGCAAAACAACTGTACAAACGATTAATTTTAAGCAGCAAAATTAAACACACAAATCTGTACATAAGCGTTTTAAAATTAACTAATAATAATAGCAATGAGAATACTTAATGCAATTTTTCAAAAATAAAAAGCGTTTTTAACATTAATTATTCACTTACTTGCATCTTTGATGTACTTTCCTCGGCTCACTGGTGTAAACTAGTGAATTGTGCACTAGTGATTTTTCTGTGATCACTCAAAAGCCGGGCCATATAGTAACATTATCATAGGCTTGTAATGAAATCTTATTTCTACCAACAAATAAAAATCATATAAATCAAGAGGACTTTTATTTCGGGTTGTATCTTGGCTAAGGTTTAAAGGTAGGAATTTGTGGATATTTACTGGGTGAAAGTGTTTCAATCCGGTCTAGCAAATTATCCTAACAAACCTCACACAATAGTAAATTCACTCTATTTTTTTTTTTTTTTTTTTTTTTTTTTACAAACCAAGTGACTCTTTTAAGGTCAGATTGTCAAGACCTGTTTTATCCTTGATGTGTTGAATGTCTTCCTTTATCCTGTAGTGAACATTACTTCCTTTCCTAATGGACCGTTCGGCATTGAGCCTAATAGCCCCCATTCTCATTAGAAGTGTATATTCATGTTGGGATTCAGTTTGACTTTTTCTACATCTTCCTTCGTGAGACCAATTTCCACATCCAATGCATTTGTCGTATCGTTTCGCTCTTCTTTTCATTGCACTTTTGGATGTCCCACAAAATGGTGGCGTTTGTTCTTGTTTTCGCCACGTTTTTCTAACTTCTTCACTTAGGTGAAATATTTTCTCTCTAAGTTCCGAAGGTAAGCTTGGTTTCGCGAATTGTAAGCAGCAAAGCAAATTTAAATCAAACGAATGCATGTCCAGTTCTTTTAGGTCTGCCGGTAAAAGACCCAAACTACATTCCTATAATAGGAAAATTAAACTAAACCGGATTTCACACATGGGTTGAAACGGTAAATAAAAAGGCTTAAATGGTTAAAATGGTGGGTTTATAACAAACGAAAAAGGAAAAGGCTCAACATGGTTTACTAATGGATAAATTTTTTTTTTTTTTTTTTTTTTTTAGAAAGGTAAACACATGGTTGTATCCTATTGCCTCTATCATTTTCATATAATTTTTACAGTTAGTGATTTAAACAAGTATATTCAAGACAAGTTCTGAAATGTATACTATTATGCGGCACACTCAACAAAATGAAGTTTATAGCATATGATTAATGCTTTTAGAATGGCTCAAAACTCACTAATTGGGTGTGTATTTTAGATGCAAATTTATGAATAATTATAAAAAAATTTATTTCTAAAAATTACTTTATCATTTTCTCATTTGTATACTTATTAGTTAAGAATAAATCAAATATGTACAAAACTAATTATAAACATTCTAAAAATTTTTTATCTTTTTTTTTTTTTTTTATTTATTTATTTTTTTTTTTATAGATTTGTACATATTTTAAATCGATTAAGGACAAACAAAGTTTAAGAATCTTGTAAACCCCTCCCCACACTTGAACTTCACATTGTCCCCAATGTGAAATACATATTAGTTAAGTAATTATGAGGAACTAAACTAATAATGTGAAAAGGGAAAGATGTACTCCCTTTTTGACGTAGTAATTTCCACTGTCTTTGCATTTCTTGGTTCCACCTATTTTTCTCCTTCTAAAATAGCCAATCATAAATCAAACAATTATTCACACATAATATATATTAAAACAAACATAAATTTTAAAAATTAAACTAAGTACTGAATTTAAACAAATCAAACAAACCTGCTTTAAAACAAACATAGTAATAAAAATAAAAATAAAAACAAACCAAATAAAATCATAACATCCATAAATAGTGTCTAACAAACAGATAAATAAATCACTGCTTATTATTATCGTCACCACCACCACCAAAACTACCACCCGCACCTGAGGTACCAGCACCACTATGATCGTAATATTCCCACGGTGGGAACTGCGGAGGCTGTCCGAAATGATCTGGGTAGGCACTCTGAAGCCCCCCCAAACATGTAAGTAAAACCATCATATACTCCTTGGTACAGGTTCTGATGAGTCGTCCGCAACTGGTCCTGGTGATGCCTAATAGCGGTCTGATCAGCCCTGATAGCGTCCTGTGAAGCTCTCAAAGCCTCCTGCTCAGCTCTGATGGCATGCTGATCAGCTCTCATCTCGTCATGAGATACCCTCATCTGCTGAAACTGCTGATAAAATTCAGGGTATGTCGGTATTCCTTCAGGCCATCCCTGAAACTGGAATGCCTGGTGCGGTGGTGACTGTGGTGGTGTCGGGTCATGGTGCACATGCTCCTGCTCCGAATCGTCCTGATCATGCATCTCTTCGTCTTCATTACCTGCTGCTGCTGGAGGCAATGGATCCCAAATCTCATTTTGTATACCTTTAAGTCTATCACCCGCCTCTGTTTCAACTATCAACCTCATAGCTTTTAGTGACGGGATATCTATGTAATCCCCCTCGGTCACTAAATGAAGACTTTCCATCACCTCATCAGTCATAACATTCTCATTAATGGCTATTTCAGTAATATACTCAGCACCAAAAATGAAACTGTTATGTACTCTGCCAGAACAATTGACAAAGTAATCTGCCATACGGGCTGCTAAATTAAGACCTGGTTGATTAACCAGCTCCCACAAATATAACAAATCAGGTGTTGGACAGTTACCTTGACTGTCCTTTCTGCCGCATATGGTATGACTGAATATGTGGTGCATGGCTCTGACAAGCGGATCACGAATCCTCGAAGCCTTAGACATTCTCGGATCATAACGAGGACCCTCTGCAATTTCTGCCCAGAAAGCATTTCGAGCTGCAGTGTTTGGAAAATCATAGATATCTGTGAAAATCGTCTCATCTTCCATTTCTTCTCTAGTGTAGATACCCAGTTTTCTTCCTAATCGACCAACAGTCCAATTATGCCATCTTCTTGCCATTCTGAACGTCACTCTCTTTTTATACCGAAAATCAGTATCTTCAGCACCAACAGGTTTTTCGTACTGGTAAGTAGCGAAAAACTCTATAGCGAGTTCAAGATAAACAGGCTGTTCGATATTGACAAGACGCGCCAAAGGATATGAAATCATCTCTTCCAAACGATCCTTTTGGTTTAGTTGCGTCATCATTGCCCAATTTAAACGACGTGGAACCCCAAATTTTCGTCTCCTCGCCCACAAGAAATCTCGTTTTGTGATGCATGCGGCTTCTCGTGCGTTGTTTGGGTCGAATTGGAGAAATGGATGATTCATCTGTATGCAAAACAATGTTAGAAACAAGAATGTACCAAAAATCTGACTCGGAAACTGCTTAAAATGAAGTTTTAAACATTCTGTCCCAGATCTGTAACTGTCACACGAGCGTGCGTCGGTCGCACGAGCGTGCGATCCCGAGATCGAGCTTAGTTTCCGGCAAATATTTCTGAATTCCCGAGAACAACCCGGTATCGCACGAGAGTGCGACCGTGGAACGACCGTGCGTCTCTGGTCTGCAGAAATTTCAGACCCAAAATTCGATTTTTCTGAAATTTTTCAAAATCATCAAGTTTTCTATGTTCCCTGGGGTATGTAATTCCTACGGTTGTTCAAATTTCATACGATTCTAACAAAGAATAGGGTTTTGATTGACATTTATGAAGAAACCCTAAGAACACTATGAATCTATGGATGAAATTGATAAAAACGAAGATAGAACATGAAATGAACAAGTATTAACATACCGTGTGATGTTTTGGAGCAAACCGTGCGGATTGATCGTGCGAAAAATGGTGAAAAATGGTCTGGAACGTTTGCAGCGGCCGTTCTTGCGATTTAGGGTTTTGAAGGTGCAGATGGGTATTTATAGTGGCAAAATGACCGTTCTGCCCTTTTCAAGTCGCACGAGCGTGCGTCGTGTCGCACGTTCGTGCGTCACCGATGAATTTCAAACCCTGGCCGCTTCTCGGTATTGCACTAAACGTGCGATCTGATCGTTCCGGCTGTCCGACAATGCACGAGTGTGCGATGGGTCGCACGAGCGTGCGATTGCTAAATTTTCAGATTTTGACTCAGAATTTCGTTTTAGCAATCGTTTTCGTCGATTTTTGCCATTTTTTTGATATGCAAACAGTTTAAACATTAAATATTCTTACGGTATGTCTAAGACTTGTACAAATTAACGTGATCTATCTAACAAACCTAAATTACACTGAAACTATAAAAACGCAAAAAAAAAAAAAAAAAAAAAAACGAAACTTCCCTAAAATGTCTAGAGACATTCTTGCTACATTTTTAATCTTCGAGTCAGCAGCGTAGACTCTCCTCCCCACACTTATGAAGTATGCGGGGCTTGGAGTTCAAAAACCTCCAAAACTGACTTTATCGGTCCGGCAACGTACAACTTCAATCTATGACCATTTACTTTGAATACATTTCCATTATCTTCTTCAATTAAAACAGCGCCATATGGATATACCTTTTTCACAGTGTATGGTCCTGTCCAACGTGAATGAAGCTTTCCTGGAAATAAACGTAATCGTGAATTGTACAAAAGAACTTGATCACCCGCTTGGAATTCTTTTTGGTCCTTCAAGCGTTTATCATGAAATCTTTTGGTTCTTTCCTTGTACAAGATGGAACTTTCATAAGCTTGCTGGCGTAATTCTTCCAATTCATGAATCTGGAGAAACCGGGCTTCACCTCCAGTTTTTAAGTCCAGATTTGCTATTTTCAGTGCCCACATCGCTTTATGCTCTAATTCCACTGGTAAATGACATGTCTTTCCGTATACAAGTCTAAAGGGAGTGGTCCCAATAGGAGTCTTGTAAGCTGTACGAAAAGCCCACAGTGCTTCGTCTAGTTTGTCCGACCATTCTTTACGGTTTGCTCCTACAGACCGTTCAAGAATTCGTTTTAGCCCTCGGTTTGTGACTTCCACTTGCCCACTTGTCTGTGGATGATAGGGCGTGGAAATACGGTGATGAACACCATAACGGGACAAAGCTTTCTCAAGCTGACTATTACAAAAATGAGTCCCTCTGTCACTGATAAGTGCCTTTGGGGCACCAAACCTGGCAAACAAACTTTTCAGAAATCTCACGACTGACCTGGCATCATTGGTGGGTAAAGCTTGAGCTTCTGCCCATTTTGAGACATAATCTACTGCAACCAGGATGTATTTATTACCTCGTGAGGGGGGAAATGGTCCCATGAAGTCTATCCCCCATATGTCGAAGACTTCACAAACTTGAATCCAATGTTGAGGCATCTCATTGCGTGCCGAGATATTTGTTGCTCTCTGACAAGCATCACATGCTCTAACATATTCATACGCATCACGAAAAATTGTGGGCCAAAAGAATCCAGAGTCTAACACTTTCTTTGCAGTGTAGTTTGCTCCATGATGACCTCCGGTTGGACCTTCGTGACAGTGACGCAGAATGCTAGCTGCCTCCTCTCCAAATACACACCTTCGGATAACCTGATCGGCTCCGATCCTAAACAAGTATGGTTCGTCCCAGATGTAATACTTCAGATCTGCAAAGAACTTTCTCTTTTGTTGATATGATAATCCTTTGATAAGGATCCCACATGCGAGGTAGTTTGCATAATCGGCGAACCATGGTGACTCGTTATTCATCTCGATACTCAAAAGAGATTCATGGGGGAAATTGTCGTTTATTCGCTCCTCCATTGAATTATCTGAATTGCCATGCTCAAGTCTCGAGAGATGATCGGCTGCAACATTTAAAGTTCCCTTTTTATCTTGGATCTCTATGTCAAATTCTTGTAATAACAAGATCCATCGAATAAGACGCGGTTTTGCATCTTGTTTGTTAAAAAGGTATTTAATTGCCGCATGATCCGTATACACAATTGTTTTGGACAACACAAGGTACGATCTGAATTTATCGAATGCATATACTACTGCCAAAAGCTCTTTCTCTGTAGTCGTATAATTCTCCTGAGCATCATGTAGAGTTTTGCTGGCATAGTATATTGGGTGAAAATGCTTCTCCCTTCGTTGTCCCAACACTGCTCCTATTGCATAATCGCTTGCATCGCACATTATCTCGAATGGCAATGTCCAATCTGGTGCAACTAAAATTGGGGCTTCGATAAGCTTTTGTTTTAGTTGTTTGAAAGCTTTCATACAATCGTCTGAAAAGACAAACGGAGCATCTTTTTCTAACAAACGGGTCATAGGTCTTGCGATTTTTGAAAAGTCCTTAATGAATCGCCTATAGAACCCTGCATGACCCAGGAAACTTCTGATTGCTCTTACCGAGGTTGGAGGAGGAAGTTTAGAAATGGTATCCACTTTTGCTGGATCGACTTCCAACCCGGCTTCAGAGATTTTGTGTCCAAGAACTACTCCTTCTTTCACCATGAAGTGGCATTTCTCCCAGTTGAGCACAAGATTAGTTTCCTCACATCTCATCAACATTCTTTTCAGATTTCCTAGACATTGATCAAAAGAACTCCCGAATACAGAAAAGTCATCCATGAATACTTCCATGGAGTCCTCAATCATGTCATGGAAAATAGCAATCATGCAACGTTGGAATGTAGCAGGTGCATTACACAGTCCAAAAGGCATACGCCTGTAGGCAAATGTGCCGAAAGGACATGTGAAAGTAGTCTTCTCCTGATCTTCAGGAGCGATTGGAATTTGAAAGTACCCTGAAAACCCATCCAAGAAACAGAAGTATGACTTCCCCGACAGTCGTTCCAACATTTGATCCATGAATGGAAGCGGGAAGTGGTCCTTACGGGTGGCATCGTTGAGTTTGCGGTAATCGATGCAAACTCGCCATCCTGTGACGGTACGGGTAGGAATAAGTTCATCTTTATCATTTGAAACTACAGTAATACCACCTTTCTTAGGTACTACTTGCACTGGACTTACCCAAACTGAATCGGATATGGGGTAAATCAGACCTGCGTCTAGCAACTTGATTACTTCCTTCTTCACCACGTCTTGCATGTTTGGATTCAGGCGCCTTTGATGCTGCGCTCTCGGCTTGTAATTGTCTTCCATGAGAATCTTATGAGTACAAAAGGATGGATTGATGCCTTTGATATCCATAATCTTCCACGCCATGGCTTTCTTGTGGAGCGTTAGAACTTCAAGAAGCTGTCTCTTTTCTTCTTTCGCTAAAGATGCTGAAATGATGACTGGCAAGCGACACTCCTTGTCTAGAAATGCGTACTCGAGATGCGATGGGAGTTCTTTTAACTCCAAAGACGGTGGTTCTTCAACTGATGGTTTTGATTTCTCTACAACTTCACGGTTTATCTCCACAAATTGATTTGGACTTTCACAATCATCGAATGGTTGCTCACTTTTGAGATATATGTCCGTATCAATTTCTTCAACAGTGCTTTGAAAATGAGAGCTTACACATGCATCAACAATGTCAACACAGTATAGTATATCATCGTGACTTTGCGAATGTTGCATTGATCTTTTAATATCAAAAGTCACGTGCTCGTCATCTACTCGGAGCGTGATTTGGCCAGCTGCCACATCAACAATTGTCCTCGCAGTGTTGAGGAATGGGCGTCCGAGTATCAATGGCACTTTTGAATCTTCGTCCATATCAAGAATTACAAAATCCACGGGAAAAACAAATTTATCAATTTTAACAAGCATGTTTTCTACGAATCCACGAGGATATTTGATTGATCTATCTGCAAGTCGAATGCTCATTCTAGTGGGTGTAGGTTCCCCCAGATCTAACTTAGCAAAAACTTTATAAGGCATAAGGTTTATGCTTGCTCCTAGATCTGCTAATGCATTACTGACTGACATGTTTCCAATGAGACATGGAAGTGTGAAACTGCCCGGATCTCCCATCTTTTCAGGTAGACGGTTTTGGAGAACGGCTGAACAGTTTTCATTCATCAACACACAAGACAAACTTTCGAGTTTTTGTTTGTTTGTGAGGATGTCTTTTAAGAACTTTGCATATTTAGGCATTTGAGCCAATGCTTCAACAAATGGTATGTTTATATGCAATTGTTTAAACATTTCTAAAAACTTACCATGTTGTTCATCGTTCTTTTGCTTCTTCAATCTGCTCGGATATGGAATAGGAGGGACGAATTCTTTAACTGGCTCCTGAAACTGTGCTGTACTTGCTGGGTCTCGCCTAGCGTGCACCTCGTCTGAAGCGTCAGTTAGGACAGGTTCATTAATCGGCGGTGAGTCCGATTTGTCAGGTCCTGTTGTTCTACCACTCCTTGTCATAACTGCATTACATGTTCCTCTCGGGTTTGGTTCTGTGTTGCTTGGAAGACTACCTTGTGGTCTTTCTGATAACATCTTGGCTAACTGGCCAACTTGATTCTCAATGGTTTGCAATGAAGCCTTCTGACTCCGCAATTCTCCTTCTTGTGCCATAAACCGCTCCTCATGCTGCTGATATCGCTTTTCAGCCAATTGATTAGCATTGTTGGAGTTGTTTAATAGCTGCGCCATCATTTCCTCTAATTTTGAATTTGTTTGAGAGGTTTGAGGCTGTTGAGATTGGGAAGTGTTTCCTAAACCTGAATTATTAAAACGTGGCTGAAAGGTTTGCCCTGATGGCTGAAGAGATTGATTTTGGGACTGATAGAATTGATTTTGGGGCTGAAAGGATTGCCCTTGAGACTGTTGTGGTGCGGGAGCGCGTTGAGTGTATCCGAGTGGATTTTGGTTAGTGGAATTGGCTTTCCAACCAAAGTTTGGATGATTACTCCAACCCGGATTGTACGTGTTACTATAGGGGTTATTTTGGGGCCTGATTGGATTGCCCAAATAGTCCACCTCTTCGTGGCCTGTAAACATAACACCCTGCTCACATGTACCTGGCTCGTGTGACACTCCACATAGCTCACATGAAGATTGTACTGATTGTACTTTTGAAGCGTTTTGAGCTTGGTCAAACTTTGCTGCCAAAGCTCCGATTTGTGCTGAAAGAGCTGTATACGTATCTACTTGATGAACTCCAGGATTTGAAACAACATTTCCTCGTGCTCCAACATGACGTGAACTTGACTTCAACGCAGCTTTCTCAATGATTGCATAAGCTTCATTGGGCGTTTTTGTTCCCAAATCTCCTCCTGCATAAACATCTAAACGTTCTTGTGAGTTGTAGCTAAGTCCTTGGTAAAAGTTCAACACAAGTTGTCTTTTTGAAAACCCGTGATGTGGAACATCGATCAAAAGATCTTTGAACCTTTCCCAAGCTGCATGTAGAGATTCTCCTTCATCCTGTTTGAATGTCATGATACGGTTCTTAAGCTTAGCTGTCTTCTCCGGCGGGAAATATTTTTGCATAAAAAGATTGGCTAATTCGTTCCAAGTCGTGATGGATCCTGCTGGAAGTGACAAAAGCCAAGATCGGGCTTTGTCTCGCAAAGAAAATGGAAAAAGTCGCAAACGAATTGCGTCTTCAGAAACGTCTCTAATCTTAAATGTCGAGCACACCTCGAGAAACGAAGCGATGTGTCGACCAGGATCTTCGTGATCCTTTCCATCAAACTGCACAGAATTTTGCAACATGTTAATTATACTAGATTTGATTTCAAAACTTTGTGCTTCTATCTGCGGTCGGGCAATGCTCGGTAGCAAGCCTTCCCCTCCTGGACGGCCGGTCTCATTCAAAGGCTGGTCGTCGTCTGCTATAATTTCTGCCATAATGCTTCCCTTTTCGTCCTCCGAACTCTCGCTGTCCGACAGTGTTACTGGTTCATCGATTGCGGCTGCAATCCTTTGTGCAACAACAAGTGATCTTTCGTGTAGCCTCCTACTTCTTCTAAGATTAATTTTTTGTTCGTTAGCTGGCACAAGGGGCGTGGACATTAGCCTGCATGTGAAAAGGAAAGTATTATACAGAGAAAAGAAAAATAATAATATTATACAAAATATAAATGCTAAGACTATAATATAATATACATGTATATATATACAATATACTAAATATTTCTAATAAATATTTACACTATAAATACAATTATTCTAATAAAAATTTACACTATATATACAATTATTACTAAGTCCAAAGTCTTTTTTTTTTTATATATATATGTTGCTAAAAAGTCGTACACGGTATAAACTTATGTAGATCGGTTCGCAACGCCATTTCGTTGTGTGCATGGTAGTGTAATCGGTTCCCACATTATTGCGTACCCAATTACCACCTTATGCATATTATTATTAACAATTATTAAATAAATAAATAAATGAATAAATAAATACGAGAATGAAATAAATAAATAAAATTCCGTATATAAGCGGTTCGATTCCGAACATGGCTATCAACGTACTTGTACAGAAATAAATAAAAAAATAAAAATAAATAAAATGACAGAAATAAAATAACTAAATTGAAGTAATGTAATAACTGTGCAAAAATAAATAAATAACTAAAATGAAAAATAAATAAAATGACTGAAATTAAAAGTGCGGAAATTAAAGTGCAGAAATTAAATTGCAGAAATTAAATGTTAGTAGACAGTAAATAAAAAGTTAGATTGTTAGAAAGTTAGTAAGTTAGTAGTCCAAAAGTTAGTAGTCCATAAAGTTAGTACAGTTAATTTAACCAAAACACAAATCTTATCACAAAAATTATGGTAGACTCGGCTGGTTCAACCAAACACTTGCCACCACAAAGAAAAATATGAGAGATTTGGATGGTAAAAATGTTATAAGGTTATAATAAATAAATAAATAAGACAATAAATAAATGTTAGTAGTTAGAATGAATAAATAAATAAAAGGTTAGATAAACAAAACAACAAAAATAAAAGGTTAGTCGTTAGTGGTTAATAAATAAAAAGAAATAAATAATTACAAAAATTTACAAGTATTAACAGTTATTTACATTTTATACATTGGTAAAATAATAACTCGGATTTTTCCATTATTGACACCTTATCTTTTATTTTAAGAAAAATTATGTCTATTCCCCGGCAACGGCGCCAAAAACTTGGTGTGGTGCATCTCATATGTTATTTATACAGTGAATATTATGCACTATTTTAAGTTTTAAATTTATAAAAATGGTTTATACCTTAACATTAAAACACACACAACAAAGGACAAGTGTATCCCGTCACATATGCAGTAAAGTATTGGTAAGATCCAGGTATCGTTCAGGGTCAGACAAGAGTTGACACGACAAAAGATTAAAAAAAATAAAGATGTGATAAGTACTGAATCGTTGTTATTATTTTACCAGAGGAAGAAATAATTGAGTGGTATTTTAACTAAGTTGACTGAAAATAAAAAATAAAATAAATACAACACATATCTTATTTCACAAATAACCTAAGCATGTTATCTATCATGTATGTCACAAAAGCACTTTATCAATTTTCCAATTGCAAGACAGCTAGTCACCTCTCGGAATTTTCTAACATAATAATTCTTCGGAGAAGCAAGACGAAGGTCCCATCTTAACTTACCTAAAATCATGCATTAGCGAGCTATTGATTTATGTGAACCTTTAAAGATAGATTAGTCATCCGGTAAGAGTTTTCTAACCTCACTTATCAAAGAAAGCAATACCGATGGTCACAATACAGCCACGAGGATAAGCATTTATGTAGATCATATAACAAATAATTTCACATTTACAAGTCTTGAATACAAATCTACCAAGCTAGCAATTTCAGACCAAAACTACTAAACAAGGATCATTAACTGCATACAAGAACATGTAATCCACACCATATAATTCATAAGAACCCTTACGTGTAGGAAAGCACTCTTGATAAATAAGACATATATTGTGTAATACCAATCTCCGGGTCTGGTCTCATGGTGTAAACAGAATTTACAAATAAGTGAATAATCAAGAGTCGACATCCAAATTACCACATATTCATTACCCAATAATCTCAAAGATAAACAAGAACACAACATCAATGAAACATTCAATCATATAATCATGAAGATTCAAACATAGCAAGTACTTGGATTTCACACAAAATAGATTACAATACAAAGATTATTCAAGAAACAAGTTCACAATAACTATATACATACAACTATACATCAGCCCAATAACATGCACAATGATTAGACTACATGTTCAAGAACAAGGAATCGAACCATAAACATGCATTGAATTGACGGGGTGGATGATTTCAGCTTCAAAACGACCTCGAGACATGAACTAGACTTGGCCAAAGCAGTCCCGGAACTCTTGGATCGCCTGGAATTCAGAGAAAAAACCAACACTTTGCTTGAACACGAATGGGCTATTTATAGGTGAAGTTTGGATATCGCACGGTCGTGCGTCCGTACTGCACGGTCGTGCATTGCCGAGTATGATTACGTCATTGATTACGTGGCGGCACACTGCTGTTGACTAGCGATTTAGTGGAGCAGTTGAGTGTCGGCAACAGTTAGCACGGGCGTTCTTTGGATCGCACGGTCGTTCGGTTCCGGAGATGGGCTGGAACGGTTGATCGCACGGATGTGCATCTCCGGATGGACTGTCGGTCACCGGTGTCACACGGTCGTTCGGATGTCGCACGGACGTGTGATCCCGGTAATTTGGTTCGTGCCATGACTAGGCCGCTCGTTCGGATGGTTGTGCCGGGAACGCATGGTCGTTCGGTCGGATGGCACGGTCATGCATCTCCGGTCCAATTCTTGGTTTTGGCCCGTTTGATCAGAAATGCTTCGGAAATGTCCGTTTTTCATCAGATTTTCATTTAATGCTCCGTTTAAGACCTGAAATTGAATAAATACTGATTTTAGTCCATAACATTGCGATTTCGGTCAAAAACGCTTAAAACGGAAGTGTTTTGGGGTGTAAAAACATGTATAATTTATCGTATATCATGAGTCTTCCTTATCGTTTGTCCGTGGTGTCTTGGCATTATTTTACTGTCTATATAAAATAAAAGATTTTCACCATTCATGTCTCCACGGTCTATATGGAGATATGTTGGCTACCTGGTCGGGGGTTAAGGGAACGGTTTGGTAAGAGTCTTGCCTTGTTCAGTGTATACATCCTGTAAGGACCTGGGTCAACTTTAGTAGGACCTCCTTCAATACCCACTGGTATTGGATGGCGGGGGTCCGAACTCCTTGATCCCCTCATATGTAAACTACTATTAAAACTTTAACCCGGCTATTTAGGATTGTATCCCTGCTGACTCAAACTACTTAGCCGAGAGTAACGTCACCTTCAAAAGAGGGGCCTACCACATTATGCATTAATAACTTAATTAATTATCTTTCAATAATCCAGCCTTTTAGGATTGTATCCTTGCTGACTCAAACTACTGGGTTGAGGGTAATGTCACCTTCAAAAGAGGGGCCTACTACAATAACTAAGATAATCTCTTAAAAAGTGCAAAAGTGCGGAAATAATCAAAGGTTACACTAAATACGAGTCGGATCCAAGTGATTCATCTTGTCTATCTGTTTTATTTTTATTTTTCAGCATTTTTAGTTTCTATTTTCTAGTTTAAAAACCTTTTTCCTAAACTTTTGATTTGATTAGACGTTGAGGATAAACCGGTATTAAAAGCTCTTGTGTCCTTGGATGACCTCGGTATCTTACCAACACTATACTACGCTCACGATGGGTGCACTTGCCCATATGTGTGTTTGGTGTTAGTAAATATCGTGTTTTATAAATTTAAAACTTGACTAAAGTGTAAAAAGGGCTAAAAATATACATAAAATATATAACCACCACACACGCATCATCCTTATTACCTTCATATACGTCTATCAAAGCTTCCCACAATTCTTTGGTTGATTTGCAAGTACGAAAACCGATAGCAATGTCTGGGCCCAAACCCATGGTTAGATAGGAAAGTGCCTTAGGAAAGTGCCTTATCATCTTCTTCGACTACTGTGAAATCTTCTTCAGTATATTGGCTAAGAGGCTTCTTTACTTTTACACCAGGTTCAGTAGAACTATCCATCATGATCTCCCTTGGACCTCTTAGAATACTTCGCCAAATTTTAGCATCTTTGACCTTCACGTGCTGTCCAAAACGTCATTTCCATTCAGGGAAGTCATTTCCATCAGTTAACCTTGGAATACGTGTAGTGGTCCAAACTTTTGAATCCAATTCTTGCTGTGTGTTCATGGCAGCCAAGTCAACATTATTTGTAGACATGTTTCTCAGAAAGTAATTAATTAATTAATTGTTAAGTCCAAAGTCCAAGGTTCAAAGTTCAAAGTCCAAAATCACATTGCAGCTTGTCGTTTCGAGTCGAGACAAAAGGTTGCGAGTCGAGACTAGCCTTGTAGTGAATCGAGACTGAAGGTTTCGAGTTAAGAGTTGCAACTCGAGACCACAGCAGTTGCGAGTCGAGATCTTGATGAAGACTACTCGAGACCAGACTTGTTGCGAGTCGAGATCTTGATGAAGACTCCTCGAGACCAGACTTGTTGCGAGTCGAGATCTTGATGAAAACTACTTGAGACTAAATTTGTTGCGAGTCGAGATCCTGAAGATGACAACTCGAGACCAGGGTTTTTGTGAGTCGAGACCACTAAAGTTCACAACCCGAGACAATGAGGTTACGAGTCGAGACCTGCAAAACAGATGTGAGATAAAACTATTGACTCGTAATCCCTGATTTTCAGCACTTTTCCAAAATTCAAAGATATCGAAATCTTTGAATTTTTATCACCAACAACTCCGAGAAATCAGCAAACACCAGATCAGAAGTCAAACAAACCAAAATCAGCACCAATTATGTAAAATATGCGAAGAACAGTTTGAAGGTGTAAATTCTGAAATCAGAAATACGCCAATACAAACTGAATTCCTGTAAAACAAACACTGGTAAACAAGATCAGTAATAGATAGGACCTTCTTGAATCCGAATGATATCAAAAACCGAACCAAGAATTGGTTTCTTGGCTCTGATACCAATTGTAAGTTCCTAAAAGGATCTTTCAATGATATCAGATAGAAACTTTGTGAGAGTGCGGAAAAACAAACACAAGTTGATTCAAGAATAAATATAACCGAAACACAAAGTAATCAAAACAAACCAGAACTATCTTGCATTCAACGATTAACGATGACAGATACAAGACACCACTTGGTTTCGGCTGGCCACTAGTAATCGAACAACTGATCAACCTCAACCATTAGGTTGAGGTTTGCTTAAATACTAATCATATGGGTCGAAACCCCTAAGGCCCACTCGAAACAACATACTAAACCCAACCCATACATATCGACCCAAAAGTCTATTAAACAAAACATACAAATCAACCCCTAAACTTTGTAATCCTCTATGTATAAACCTTCAGGTTCCAACAGTTATTCAAGAATTCGAGCATTAATTGAAGTCTTTTTATCGTGCGACCTTCCCGGATCGCATCAAGACAACAATTTGATCCGTTTAACTTTCGTAGCGACATCCATCGCTTTATTTTACCAAAGTTCATCACTTTGGTTAATTTGACCTTTCGTAGCGACATCCATCGCTTTATATCACCAAAGTTTTACTACTTTGGTTATTTTGACCCGTTTAATTTGTTAGCGAAAACCATCGCTTTTATCAAACCAAACATGTATAATTAGAGTCCTTTTTGACCCGTTTGAACATCATAGTGGAATCCACCACTTCTACGTTTTTACTTATAGCTATACTCCTGTTATTTCGATCGATTAATACATACAGAATCCTCCGTTTTAGTATTAACCAAACTTCATAACGATTCATTTATCATTCAAATAATTAAACATAAGATACTAGCGAAATTTTACGAAGCGTAGAGCCGCATACCTTTTAAAGCTTTCCTTTCAAACGGTTGTCCGATCCTCCTTGATTACTAGACGACCCACCCAAATTGCCTATAAAAGTTAATTTGGACATATCGCTTAGAATTCATATTTCTATATTCAACATCCAATGTTTCAACTAGTCAAATAAGTGATTCTTTCATATAAATCAATATTTCTAGATTCACTTAGACATTTTGTCGAACACCTTAAAGGCGAGATCATTACTATAACATTACCATGTTCTTAAGTAACAAATTAACCATATCAAAGCACCTTTTTCATACTCATATGACAAGAATAACATGAAAAACACTTGAACTTGCATCATAACAATCAATTAACATCAGTTATTCTAATGATTCAAGTGTTTATCACAAAACCCATATAACACCTACATGACCAACATTGAAATCGATAGGTTATGATATAAATTTATCAATTTCTTGTCCAATACTTATTCTTAGACTTGTAATCACTCTAATTTAATCATAACATCAAATTTTCATTCAAGATGTTAGATTATAGAAGTTCTTAAGAAATCAAAATATCACTAAATATAAAAATTGAACATACCTTGTGATCTACAAAGTATGAAGATCACGAATTTAGCTTAGAATGATTGAATTTCGGTTTCTCTCTTTGATTTTGAGATGATTGTAGTGAATTAGGGTTTTGAAGAGCAAGAGCTCTGGGCTTGGTTCTGTGTTTGGTCGACCAGGAGATAACACACACAAGTGTGTGTTTAAAATTTATAACTTGTTTCAAAAACAAGTTTCAATTGTGTCTAACTTGGTCCCTCTAGTCTTAAGGTTTATAAATAGGATCAAAATCCCTTGTTTCTTTATTATTTATCATAGATATTTAACTAAGTTAAATATCCAAATTTTTATTTTCACTAGTTTATTATTAATATTAGTAATTATACATGTATATATGCATATACAATTTAATATTTTAGGGGTGTTACATTATTGTAGTTACACATACAATTACGCCACTTATAAATTACTCTAGTTATACAACGGATTACGCTACACATAAAATTATTAAAACTATACTGGTGGTATGCCGTAGTTTTTGATTCTTCGTTCTTTTTGACATTTTTATCGAAAGATTTCGAGTTGAATGATTGATTCTAGCGTTTGATTTTGAGGTGTTTTAGTGGAAATGAGAGTTTGACCACGTTGGATTTTGAGTGTTTTTTAAACTGGCGTGATTGAAAGGGTTGATATAACTATACTGTTATGCCATTGCTTGGATTTGTATCTCTTTCAAAATCCAACCCATATATGTAATGTGTTTGTGTGTTTTATGTACACGAAAACTAATAATATATTGAGAAATTTGAAAACAACGTTATACACTTGTATGTGGTTAAATACATACACATGTGCATGTTATAAAAATCATTGAAATAATATCTTCATATTTTTTTTGAAAGACCAACATAAACTTCATTGAGGAGACCCGGAAGCCAGCAGAAAACTGGCAAAATTTACAGATACACGCAGAAACTAGAAGCAAACCCGGAAGAAACAAAATAACAAGAAATTAGATAAAATTGTCTACATTGAATCTTGTCCACTCCTCCCAAGAGAACACAACTCTTTTGGCTCGATTTTTAATCCATAAAAACCCCAAGCGTCTTCATCTCTCCCACAGTCTTTGAAATCGACGGGGTCTTTTCACCGAAAACTGCCTCGTTTCTACTCCGCTAAAGGCTCCACATGACAATAACAGTTTTTCTCCTCGCCCTGGACCCGCCCAGCGAGGAGTCTTTTCTCCTCGCCCTCGACGGGGTGTTTTCACCGAAAATAATATCTTCATATACCTTTCACTTTTGCATCGTTTAGCTACACAACATGAACCCACAATCAATCATAAATGATCTAATTATACAACTCTATGTCATGTCTTTTTCCCAGACTTGATCACCCGTACAAAAAATCCTCAAACATCATGATTTCATGACAATGTAACATGATAAGGAGGTTTGCCACGTGGATAACAAGTAAACCCCATAATTAGTGACTATTGGGTCGGGTCTACATGACGTGAGTGAGGTGAGCAATCAACCGTGTCGGGCGACATTAGATACCTCAAAACCACTCGCTTTGTCTTTGATTGTTTGTCTCTTAGCCAAACAAATTACATATATATATATTTTTATAATACGCCATTAATGATTCGTATGTGACATAATTGTGATGTTTAACTTGGAAAATCTCTTACATCTTTGTGTGAAAGGAATGTTGTTTATATCATTGTATGAGTACTCTAGAATCTAGATATACATAATGTTTGTTTTGTAGGTTTTTTTTAATTCATTAGTAGCCTAGTGTGAATTTGAGTTATTTCGGTGAAGATTTTTCATGATCAAATCAACAAAAAAATTACAAGAATGTATGGTGATAAAAACTAATAATTCCTAGTGAAGGATCATATGAATGGATGAAATCTAAAATAACGATAACCATATGATGCTTTTAAATATCACTTTTCTTTTGTGTGCAATCAATTTATGTTAGGGTTGTTCAAAAAGCTCGTGGCTTGTAGCTCGCTCGAATCTTGCTCGGATTTAGTTTGGAAAAAGCTCGCTTGATATGGCTCGGTTTAAAAGTGAGCCGAGCCGGCTCAGCTCGGTTCGAAATTGAGCCTAGCTCGGCTCGGCTCATGACGAGCCAAATTGGCTCGGTTTGGCTCGCTTGGTAGCTCGGCTCGGCTTAACTCGAATTATTTTACTTGTAATATATTTTATTTTACATTGTTAAACGTGATTTTGGTTTGTAATGTATTAGGTTAAACTTATTTTGAATATGTTCTTTGAAGTAATGAATAATATTTTAGAATACTGAATTTTGAGAGCTATGTATTAATTTTTATTTTTAAAATCGAGCCAAACCAAGCCGAGCCGAGCCAGCTCGGTATAAAACCAAGCCGAGCCCGAGCTTAGATTTTCAACTCGGTTTATAATCGAGCCGAGCTTGCCCTAGCTCGGCTCGGCTCATGAATAGCCCTAATTTATGTGTGTATCCAATTGGTTTTGTTCGTCTTCACCATCAATATTTATGTTACCTTCATCATAACTTTCTCCACAAATTGCTCTGCCCGAGTCCTCCAATATCATGTTATGCAAGATGATGCACGTTTACATGACGTTTCTCGTTTTACTCTTTTTAAGTATCATCGACGGCTCGGCAATGATAGACCATCTCTTTTTTAATACACCGAAAGCCCGCTCGACATCTTTTCTTGCCGACATCCTTAAATATTCGTCCCACGCATCACTCCCTGTGCCGTACGCAAGTTACTGAATTGCGACAGTACACTTTTGTATTCCAAAGAAACCAATTTTGCGACAAGCACTTTCTCTTTGTGTGAAAAATGGATATTCGGCCGCAAGATCATTAGAAATTCTTATGAAAAGACGACGACTCATACGAAACCGACACCCAAAATGTGCATTGTCGTACAACGGATTTTCACCAAAATAATCTGGAATTAAACGTTCATGAGCACTGACGTGCGCGCAACTACACATATATTTACAATGTATTTACATGCAGCGAACTTGGTTTTAATATTTATAAAAATGGTTTATACCTTAACATTAAAACACACACAAAAGGACAAGTGTATCCAGTCATATATGTAGCAAAGTATTGGTAAGAGCCAGATATCGATCCATGGAACACGGGCAAAGTTGAGTACTAAATCTTTGTCATTGATTTATCGGACAAACAGATATGTGAATTGGTATTTAACTAAAATTATCAAAAACTATATTTAAAACATAATAGACTCCAAATATGAAATATAAATATTATCTTGTTCCACAAACAACATAAACATGTTATGTACCTCAGATATGTCACAAAACTTGATCAACTTTCCAATTGCAAGACAGTTAGTTTCCTGGTCTGGATTTCTAACATTATGATTCTTCGAAAAGTTAACGCGATGGTCACACGTTAACCACCTAAAATCATTCATTAGCGAGCTATTGATATTTATTCATGCGAATCTTTAAAGATAGGTTATTTACCTGGTGTAGATTCCTAACCTCACTTATCAAAGAAAGCAATACCGATGGTCACAATACAGCCACGAAGATAAGCATTAAAGTAGATCATACAATAAACTATTTCATCTTACAAGTCTTGAACACAAATATACCAAGATAGCAATTTCAACCAAAACTACTAAACAGAGATCATAAACCGCGTCAAGAACATGTAACAACACCATATAATTCGTTAGAACCCTTACGTACAAGAAAGCATTCTTAATTAAAATAAGATTTATCTTGTATAAAACCAATACCCTGGTTCGGTTTCATGGTTGTAGGTGCATTACGTCTGTCGACTTCGTCTTGTATCGAGTCTTGTAATAGAATTGTTAGATCAGGGCACGTTGTACGAGAAAATAGGTTTTGTGTGTGGATGGTTAATTTTGCACGAAATAGCAAGTCTTGCTATTTCGCTTGAAATGAACAAATGTAATTTCGCACGAAATTACAATTGCTTATTCCGTGCGAAATTACCATGTCTATAAATAGGGGAGCTTCCATTTCATTTGGAACAAAATTAGATTCTGGTACCGAAGTGCTGCCGACGTGTCGATTGATCTGTAAACCTGTTAAATCAATAAACAAGACAATTAGAAGTGAATCAAGCTGTTTTCAAGTCAATTCATCTGTTTCCGCCTTTTGAATTGATTAGAATTCTTCTGAACGACTCGTTTGGTCGTGAAAACGATCCTACAAGTGGTATCAGAGCTCAGGAGGAAGAGTTCTTACCAAAACAACCATAATTTCTGATTTCTACACCTTCTTTTACAAAATTCACAAGTTTTTATGGTTAAAATGGATTGAATTTCACATATTAAGTGCGAAACAGTGTTTTACTGAATCCTTGAAAGAATTGGACCTTAATTCGATCTAAAACTGATAAAATTGGCTATTTCGCTTGAAAAACAGATCGGTCATGATGATGTCAGCAGTATTTCGCATGAAATAAGCAATTGATTTCGCTTGAAATTGATATTTCGCTCGGAAAATCACATTATTTCCCTTGAAAGTGGGTATTTCACACGAAATCAGGTTATTTCGTACCAAGGTGTAATTTCGCTTGACTAATTTCGCACGAAATTAGTAATTTCGCATCAAAGGGATATTTCGTTTGAGTTGGAGATATTTCGTTTGAAGTGGGTATTTCATACCAAGTGTTTTCGTTTGAAATTGGTTATTTCGCATCAGATTGTCATTTCGCTTCAAAAGTGATTTCGTGAGAGGAGATCATTTCGTTTGGATTATAATTTCATTTGAACAAAAAGTTTATCAAATCATTGAAGAGGAATTCTACAATGCGTTTGCTACACCGGTTGCTCCTGTTACAGCTGCTGAAACTCTTTACAGTGAGAATGAGACGGGAACTTATCAAAAGCCGCCGAAGCTTATGTACATTGAAGATTTTAGAGGATGGCAAAATCGATTTGAAAACTGGGTGCAAGCTTACAAGTTTGATGCATGGTGTTCATTAGAGAAAGATTACCTGAAACCGAAAAATGAACGTGGGATTGAAAAGGCTTTTTGTGATTATTCAGATATTGAAAAATTGAAATACACAAGTGAAAAGATGATGATCAGTATTCTTCAACAAGCAGTTAAAGAATATATCTTTGTTTTACTCCAACATGAGGGTACTGCAAGATCAATTTGGATTGCATTGATTCAAAAGTTTAAAGGAAGTGCAGATATGATGAAGAACAAAAGGGCGTTACTGAAGAAATCATTTGATATGTTTGTAGCCTTAGAAGGTGAAACAACAAAAAAGACCATTGATAGATATTGTCATTTGGTTTTGGAAATGGGAAGATTGGAAATAAAGAAAGAAGATGATGAATGGGTTGATAAACTAGCCGATGCATTACCACAGCAGAAATGGGGAACTTATTTGTTGATCCTAAAACACATGAGAAAATCTAAAAATATGAATCTGGCACAGTTTATTCAGAAGATTGAAGAGCATGAGTTGGATATCCTGAAAACTGCTATCATGTCTAATCCAAATGCTCAACAAGATGTGAGTTTATATTATAGAGAAAACAAATTTGAAGTTACTCCAAGCCCAAAGATTCAAACTGGTTTCAGTGCCGATAGTTATTCTGGAACAAAGGGAAGTACTTTGACTCAAAGTGGTGGATCTTCGTCTTCATATTCAAGATTTGATCCAAATTTTACAACACCAAGTCCTCAACAAAAGAATTCTACAAATCTGCAGTGCAATGTTACCTTGAACATTCAAAATGGTCAAAATCTTTCTCCGGAAATAGCTAAACAACACATGGCATCACTTGTTGCTATGCTGGAATCATATGAAAGTTTGATTGCTGGCAGAATTGGAAATCCGATGCTTACCAAAGAGGATTATGACCAAATTGATGCGGAGGAACTTGAGTTGATGGACATCAAGTGGTGTCTAGCCAGTGCAGTTAGAAGAGCATAAAAATTTACACAAGTCACCGGAAGAGATGATTTTCGAGAAATGAGTGCATCTCCGATAGGGTTTGACAAATCAAAGGTCACTTGTTTTCGTTGCAAAGAAAAAGGTCATTTTAAGTGTGAGTGCAAAAACAAAGAAGCAAATGGAAGACAAGATCATTCTGAAAAAAACAATTATTATCAAAAATCAATTTTTCATCAGATTGCTCAACAACCACAAACTGCACATGCACGTACCATTGAAGAGAAAAGAGCATGTTATGGTATAATTGACCAAGATGATGAAAAGGTTGCAGAGGGATTTAGCTGGGATAAATACATTCCACCAGGTTCAGGACTTGTTGCTAGAATCTTAGAAGAACAAGGAGTCAAAAGAACAAAGATCTTTAGGTCATCAGAAAGTGACGATGATACTGATGACGAGGAAGAGTACATTAATAATGCAAGAAAAAGTTTAGACTCATTTAGTTTTAATTTGTTTTTTGCAGATAAGATCGAGACGTTGAATGAGAAGAGGGCTGCTAGATTGAAAAGAGAGTTAGAGAAAAGAAAGATTGCTGAAGAAAAGGCAAAGTTGGAAGCTGAAAAGGCAAAAACTGAAGAAAATTCAACAGAAAAAGTCAAAGCTGAAAAAGCAAAAACTGAAGAAAATTCAACAGAAAAAGTCAAAGATGAAAAATGTGAGATAAAAATAGAATGTGATGAAGAAACAGATGTGGTTGAAAAGATAGTTGAGAAAGTGGTAGAGAAAATTGTTGAGGTCGAAAAAATAGTCGAAGTTGAAAAACTCGTCGAAGTTGAGAAGATTGTCGAGGTTGAAAAGATAGTTGAGGTCATTAAACCTTGTCAGAAATGTTTAGAATCTTGCAAATATTGTGATGAAAAGGACAAGAAGATTTGTGAACTGGAAGAGATGAAAGAGAATTTGTTGTCTGATGTGAAGGAATCTTATGATGTGCTGAATAAAACAGTAAATGGTCTGAAGAAGACAAATTCAGAAGTTGAGATGGCTATGACAAAAATGAGCTCTACATTAATGTCAAAGCAAAAGGTCATCAATGAGTATATTGAAGACTGTGCAAAGCTAAAGCAGGATTTGGAACTTGAAAAGATTGAGAGTGAAAGAATCAAACGATTGTTGTTGAGTTATACAACATGTGATTATTTGATTGATCGAGTTTATCCTACTGTTGCAGGTCTTGAAGCATTTCAAGATAAAAAGACAGAAGATACAGATACTGGTAAGAAACAAAGTGTCAAGTATAACAAGTGTCCGGCTCCGATTTGGAATAGTTATTCTCCCAGAAAACCAAATGAGGAATGTTTAAATAAGGCTCTTAACATCAAGTTAAAGTCTGAAATCATTGATGAGTTACCAGACAATATTGATGTCATATTCACAGTGTCTGACACTGATCATGAGTCTGAGTTGTTAAAGAAAGTGGTCGATCAGGTGTTGGATATGGATGAAGAGTCAAAGTTGGAGTCTAAATCTGAAAGTTCGAGTTCATCAGAAAAGAGTCCGAGTTCACCGGTTAAACGGGTTTACAATAAAGAATTCCTGTTATCAAAATCTAATTTGAATGACGGATCAATTAAAGTGGTATATACTTTCAATGATTCAGACAAATTATATTCTGATGAGGAATTTCCTATAAGAAGTGTCAAATCTGAAATGATCAAACAGGTTTTCAAATTGACAGAAATTAATATTTCTGAAATAAAAGATTTAAATCTTGATGAAAAACCTAAAAAATACACTTCAAGAGTTCAACAGAGATTGAACAAGAAAAAGGGTTACGGTTCTGGTTATGGTTTTCAAAAGAAGCCAAATCATAACAGTAATTTCAAAAAGAAAGGTTTAGGATTTATTGTTCCAGAAAATTATAAAAATGGGAAAAATTATAAATCAAAAACAAAATTTGTTGCAGGTGGAAGTTCAGAAGAAGAACAGAAGAAACCTTTTTGGAAACAATCAAACCAGGAGTTTCTTGCTGAAAAAAAGAAGAAGTTGGTTCAAAGAGTTAAGAGAAGAACGTGTTTCAAATGTCACAAAGTTGGCCATATTGCTTGGAATTGCCAACAGTCCAATAACACAAAATAGGAAGTTTCTTTTAACTCTGAAATGATTAAGAAACATGTTGATAAAAAGAAACAATCAGTTGTGAAAACTAATATGTTTGAAAATTCGATTTTCGAAACTGATGAAAGTTCGAAGCATTTTTACAAAAGAAAAGTTGATTTAAACAAACAAAGATGGGTTGTAAAATATGAGAGTAGTTCTGACAATGAATCTGATTCCATAAAATCAGGGGAGTCATTTGTTGAAAAAAAGAATGAGAATTCCGTTCCTGAGTTGAACGATGAAAATTTTCCACCATTGCGGGTAGAAAATCTGAAATCAAAAGGTAGGTTTGAGATTTCAGATCAATTCTTTGTTGGTAAGAAATAATTTGATGCTAAAAAGATGTTTAATGAAAATGTCAAACATATTTTTGGAAAAATGGTAGATGGAAAAGTGAAAAGTGCAAAAGATTTTTACAGATCAAAAGGAGGTTGGGATAGAGTTGAATTAAAATCACCCAAGGCTGGTCAGGCTTGGGTGACTGCATTTTCTACTTGAAATTCTAACTTGCCGGAGCTTCCAGGTTGGTAAGAGTGGAGCAGGAATCGGCATCTTTCTTGAAAAATTCACAACTGTGATATTTCGATCTACAAGTGGTAGTTGTTCTTAAAATTGTTATATTTTGATTTACAAATGGTATGGTAGGTAAGTGAACCTAAAAGTGGTTGAAGAAGGTTTTCACTTTCAAAAGATAAATCAAGGTCATTAAATTGAACTTGATTTAACCTTCATACAAAATTTTTGAAAAACAAAGTGATGATAACCCCGATTTTACAAATGATAAAAATCAATAAAACTTATTTTCCGGAAAAACCATTTGATTAAAACAAACTTAAGTGTTTTGAAATCATAATGGGAAAATAGTTTGTTGTAAGGGGGATTTCTGATTGTTTATGCCAAGTGGATGGCGATTTGAAGTAATTCGATATTAGTTGTCATTTTACCTTGTACAGTTTGGTTTCAAATTTTTCTTTTAAATGATTTTGCATTTTAGGGGGAGTAAGAAATTTCAGAAAATCAGAAAACATTTGAAAATTTGAAAAAGTCAAAAACATGATAAAATTAAAAATGAGTTTTGTTGTGGAAAAAAGGAAATGATAGTACATCAGTGGACTATCACAGCATGCTAAAGAATTGGAAAGTCAAATGTGATAAACGGTCTCACTGATGATGTGCCAGTAGGTTTTTGCACATTTAGTAGATTGTGTCGAGATATAAACCTAAATTTTAAACTTGCTTATATCGTGGGGAACATCTCTCGGATATATGGGTAACCCCCGAAATCTTGTTTGAAAGGTCCCTTTTTCTGAGATACTAGGTCTTTATACTCAGTGATATCTGGGGTATTATCCCGGGACTTCTGATTTTGCGGAAGCAATGGCCTAGTCCCCGTAAAATACTTTTCGCTTTGCTTGAAATATAGCACTCCCCTCAGCATAAAAAATGATAAAACATTGAAAAATGCTAATCATGTGTTGTTGAAGAAAAGATTCTCTAAAGGGAACACACCTAAAGTCGAAGCCATCATCTCTCTGATTTTGTGGAAGCAATAGCCTGAGCTCTCATGGACCTCGCATTTTAACCCTTTACAGATATCATCTAGGTATACTCACCTGTAAGACTGAATATTGGGATCTGGATACGAGAGTATATTCTGAGGTGGGACACGCGAATAAGTTTAAGTATCTAAAACACTAATCTTGTATCTCGAAACAGTTGAACTTTGTGTGAAAATTTAAATGGATCAGTATACTGACAATCTAAGTGAATCGTTTAGAACTTAAAATGTTTAAAGCTTAACGGTGTTGGTGATATGTCTCAAAAACTGATATAATCCTCTTACGCAAACTCACAAAAATATTGTATGTAAATATTTATTTACTGCATTTCATTTTATATCAAAATCCAAAAAGAGTTTAAGTGTGTTTTAGCATAAATTTTTAAAAATACAAAAAGATTTTAGACAACTGATGTTGAAGAGCTGATTTTCAAAATTCCAAGTGCTAAACATGACGAACTGGTTTGGGAGAGTGTTGTGAGAAATATGTTTTGTCTACAGGTGGTCATCAGAGTGTGTTAACTGATTAAATCAATAGTGAATTTGTTTCTACAAGTGGAAAGCAAAGAATAAAATTTGTCAAATTGTTTAATTTGTAAATTTTATTTTGAGGTAGAGAATGTGCAGGTTATGGTATGAGAGAGCCAGGTTGCGATTCTAAAAACCTGTGAACTTGTGAAAGCAATACTACGATCCCGGAACAATTTAAGGGGGAGTCTGCTAGTAGATCAACATCCGAGGAGGAGAAGAGTTGAAGATGCTAGAGTCAGTGTTTGATTCTGAATCTGATCAAGAGAATTAGAGTGAGATAAGATCCAGGTGGAGATACTGGAGACGAAAAGAAGAGAGGATAGAGGATGCTTACTCTGTCAGATTATTCTGAAAAAGCCCAAAGACTGATAAAGACTGAAGATTGTGAAGACTCGTTACCGAAGACTTCGTCAACATCCGAGGGGGAGTCTGTAGGTGCATTACGTCTGTCGACTTCGTCTTGTATCGAGTCTTGTAATAGAATTGTTAGATCAGGGCACGTTGTACGAGAAAATAGGTTTTGTGTGTGGATAGTTAATTTCGCACGAAATAGCAAGTCTTGCTATTTCGCTTGAAATGAACAAATGTAATTTCGCACGAAATTACAATTGCTTATTCCGTGCGAAATTACCATGTCTATAAATAGGGGAGCTTCCATTTCATTTGGAACGAAATTAGATTCCGGTACCGAAGTGCTGCCGACGTGTCAATTGATCTGTAAACCTGTTAAATCAATAAATAAGACAATTAGAAGTGAATCAAGTTGTTTCAAGTTAATTCATCTGTTTCCGCCTTTTGAATTGATTAGAATTCTTCTGAACGACTCGTTTGGTCGTGAAAACGATCCTACAATGGTGTAAACAAGTTTACAAACAAGTTATTAATCAAGGAATTGTTAAATATCTTCACTAACCACAGATTCGTTATCCAAGACAATCAAACATAATCAGGAATCCAACATCAATGAAACATTCATCATATAATAATGAAGATTTAAACATGAAAAAGTACTAAAGATTCATTCCAATGAAATTACAAACTAAAGATTATTCAATAAACAAGTTCATTACTACTATTACACAATACTACATAAACATAAACGAACATAAACTCAATACTTGAATAATGACCAGAATACATGTTTAAGAACAAGGAATCGAACCATAAACAAGCAAGGAATTGATGGGTTGGATCGGTTAAGCTTCCACTAGATCTTGAGGCTTCAAATCGGTCTGCTCAGGAGAGCTTCGGAACCCAGAAATCGCCAAGAAACCTGGAGAAAAACCCAACACTTTGATCAGTAGCGAATGCTTCTATTTATAGACAATTTTCTGTTTGGCACGGCCGTGCACTTGAAAGTGCACGGTCGTGTAGATCTAGTTGTCAGGTGATGTCATTTATTCGATTGGGTCAGACAAGTGGACTACTGGACAAGTTGGTCTCGGTCATCAGATTGGCACGGTCGTGCATTTGGCTTCACGGTAGTGCGGTGTCATCAGATTTGTATCAGAATGTCATCAGAATTTGTGGTCCAGGTAGTGCACGGTCGTGCATTCCGAGTAAACAATGGCACCGCCTTTTGCACTGGCAGTGATTCCGGGGTCGGAGATCATGCACGGTAGTGCATGTGAACCGCATGGTCGTGCGTGATCTGGCAGTTCACCAGAATCTTGCCATTTTCACCAGGCAATCTATAGAGGCTAACATGTCAAATTTTACATTTTGTATTATTGTGAGATTAAAGCTCGGAAAGATTAGAACCGATACAGACAATGTTATTAGTGATTTAGTTTGGGAGAGATGAAGGGATTTTAATGTCCAAGATATTATTGTCTAATGTTTTTTTTTTCTTTTAGGACTTCCAGCTTTTTGCTGGCCTCTTGTTATATTTTATGATCTAATAAAATAGCATAGTTCGAAAAAAAAAACTAATTCTTGGAATTAAATGTCAAATCGAATATTTGATCCAAAATTGTAAGCGGTGAGCATGCTTCATTAAACAGTAAACTAAATTGGACTATCATAGTAATGTGTCATAATATATTTGAAATAAAAAGTTGACATGTTAGCCTCTATAGCTTGCACGAGTCACTATCCATCAATCAAACGTTCATTAATTTGTTCGCAATTGAAAATATGAAGTAGACGATCATTGCACTAATAATACTAATATTTTTTTCAAACAAAAGATATTGTTTATTAATTGGTATGTATAAATTTAAAACTCAAAACAAACCCCACCAACGCGGCGGGAATTTCATCTTCACTCCCCCGCGCCTGCTTGAACAATTCATCTTCACTCCCCCACTTGATATTGTAATACCTACTTGAACAAAAAATCGAAACGTGTATCAATACTGATGGCAAGCCGGGGTCTTGTCACACCCCAATCGATGGCGGAAACATCGGGCCGCGGCACTGAGCGAAACGGATTGTCCATGGGTATCCATAACAACTATTAGTTACCAGATATTTGAACGTCACGTCCCATACCATAACATTTCCAAATAAAACAGTTATTACAAATAATTATCTCAAAAACCACCCTGTTCCGACAACTCAGATTTAGTGTGACATAACTAGACTATAGTACTATCGTTGCTAAGGTGTCAGGCAACAATCACTGTGTAAATATAACATACAAGCATTCATCGAGTAGCACGTATAACATGCAGTAACGGTTAGCGTATAAAAGTGTTTGCGTTGTGTGATCGATGTGATTTGATATAAGTAACGTATGTAACACCCAAAAGTGCTTAAAGCAAAAAGGGATCGAGTATACTCACAGAGATGGTAGCGGCTAAACACGATCTGTGGTTGGATTGAAGGGAGCGCTAAAGTAAGCCTGATTACAGGACGATAGCATAAGCGAATGAACGGCGCGTTAAACGGTGAAGAGTGAACCAAGTGACGAATTGTCATCCGATCGGATGACAATCCGAACGGATGGTCATTCGATCGAATGACAATCCGTTCGGATGGTCATCTATTCGGATGGCCATTCGATCGGATTGACATTCATTTGGGATGGATGTGTTTTTGTTTGTGTATGATGTGACTTTGAAGTTTTCGTTGTAGTAGTTTGAAAACAGAGAAGTATCTCTACCTTTCAGGTCGTTCGATCGAACGGTCGTTCGATCGGATGGCGATCCGTCATTTAGACATTTCTCAGAGAACAAGTTCACAGCAGGATTGTTATTCGATCGGATGGCAATCCATCAATCTTTGAAAATTATAGGAAGTTGAAGTTTTTGAAGATTTTGTTCAATCCAATCGGATTGTTGTTCGATCGGATGGCAATCCGATCGGACGGCAATCCGTCCAACAATCTGATCGTTTTGAAAGTTGAATATTTTGTTAAGTTTGAAAAGTCTGTGGTTTGATCGAGACGGTATGACGACGTACTGAACAACAGGAGACCCCACTAAGTCCAAATTATCTGATCGGATGGGAATCACCTCAGTCCGATCAGTTAACTATTCATGACAGTTTGTCCATGTTCAACCCGAAGTTGGTTGTCTCTTTGATAGGAATCAGATCTTAGACCGACATTTCACTAGTAAACGAGTAGAAGCCTGAATGAGCTCCGATTCTATCGGTTTTGAAGGCATTGAGTGTAAAAGAGTTGAAAGAAAGTTGTGAAACCATCTTTCAATCCTTCTACTCATGAAATTGTTTAGATCTATGCGAAAATAGTGTTAAAACATGTGGAAATCATGTAGATCTGAGTTGTTCTTGGTGGAATGAGGCCAAAGCTTAAAGTTCATAAGAACCCCATGATGACATCATCCTAGAACGCCTCAAATCCGCTGATTTCACAGTTAAAAGTGAAGATTCAAAGGTGAAAATGATGAAGTGTGTATAGATCATAGAAGTACAAGATTTGAGTTGAAAACTTACAAGAATCGTGAGAAATCGAGGGAAAAGTGAGCTTGAGCACGCTGGTCGGAAGAGAGGGCTGTCATATCACTGTTTGTGATGCGACAGGGGTATTTATAGGTTGCCAAAAGAGGAAAGTGGTGCTCAAGGGTCGGATCGGATGGCACATCGATAGGATGGCCATCCGATCGGATGGTCATCCGTTCGGATGACCATTCGATCGAATGGTCATTCGATCGAGTGGTCCGGCAAGTTAGATTTCAGCGTTTCGTTTTGCGTATTGAGCGTTGCGATGCATTTCGAGTGAGTGATGCGATAGTATTACCCATTAGTTACACAAATAACCTAACTACTATATCTAACATACAATCAACATAAATAATTTGCGTTTAGCATTTGTGATTAGATTGCGTTGCGATAGAGTTGCGATTGCGTTTTGCGATTAATCACATCAACATAAACATAAAATGCACAAGTAACACATAATAGCACACACACGTAAAACAATATCCATAACCTATAATTCGAGTAGCGAATGCGATAGCGATGCGATTAGTGATAAGTCAATTAGTGATTAAACTGCGATTAATTGGCGATTTATTAACAAGTACTCCACATAATATAACTAAAGCGAATTAAAATAGAATATTGATTACAAATCGAGAAGCACAGTCAGTAATCAAGCAAGGAGTGACAGATCGCAATTAGCAATCTTTTATTCCTTTGACTTTGACTTGTACTTTGACTTCAAAAAGTCAGGTTGTTACAGCCTTCCCTACTTTAGGAAATTTCGTCCCGAAATTTAAGAAGCAGGCGTAACGAACAGTTGCGGATACTTCGCCTTCATGTCACTTTCTGAGGTTCAAAACGTGGAAAGTCAGGTGGACATTACTAAGTTCCTCCGGTAGTTCGAGTCTGTAGGCCACTTTGCCAATCCTTTCCAGAATTTTAAAGGGTCAAATTATGTGTGCAAAATGCAACATATAAATTACATCAAATGAGGCATAAAACTAACCCTTTTTTAGTACTAATGTTGGAAAAAGTGTGCTTTTGTTTTCCTTTTGTATTTTCAGGGTTAAAAGAGCTTAAATGAACAAAAGAAGCAAAAATGCAGCTAAATCCAGCAATAATACAAGAAAAGGAATAAACGTGGCATGCCCGACCCCTCGACAGTGTATCCCTAAGCAAAAACAAGAGAACCAAAAGCTGAACACGCCCCGTGCTCACTGAGCACGGGGGCGTGCCCAAGTGTCTGCAGAAAAGACAAAGTTGTAGAAGCTTCTATCACCCACCACGGGGGCGTGTCCAGCGGACACGGGGCCATGGTCAACTCTAAGATTCGCAGAATCTAGGAAAATCTTGATAGTACAGATACGCTTCTGCACACGGGGTCTTGCCCAGCGGACACGGGGGCGTGGTCAACTAATGCAGACAAACTGCATTTAATGAAGAAAGAGAAGACGGGTGGACACGGGGCTTTCCTTTCTTTCCGAATCTGATCACCCCCTTCCAAGGTGCAACCTTTAGGAGTACGTGATCGCCAATGTCAAATTCAAGGGGCTTGCGGCGTCTATCGGCGTAACTTTTCTGACGACTTTGAGCTTTCAGTAGATTGTCTTGAATTTGGAGGATTTTATCAGTCGTTTCTTGAAACAGCCCAGGACTGGTAATTTACGCGTCCCCGATCTCGTGCCATACAATAGGTGATTGACATTTCCTTCCGTATAATGCCTCAAATGGTCCGAACTCCTTGATCCCCTCATATGTAAGCTACTATTAATACTTTAACCCGGCTACTTAGGACTGTATCTCTACTGTCTCAGACTACTTAGCCGAGGGTAACGTCACCTCCAGAAGAGGGGCCTACCACAATATGCATTAATAACTTAATTAATTATCTTTCAATAATCCAACCCTTTAGGATTGTATCCTTGCTGACTCAAACTACTGGGTTGAGGGTAACGTCACCTTCAGAAGAGGGGCCTACTACAATAACTAAGATAATCTCTTAAAAAGTGCAAAAGTGCGGAAATAATCAAAGGTTACACTAAATACGAGTCGGATCCAAGTGATTCATCTTGTCTATCTGTTTTATTTTTATTTTTCAGCATTTTAGTTTTTATTTTCTAGTTTCAAACCTTTTTCTAAACTTTTGATTTGATTAGACGTTGAGGATAAACCGGTATTAAAAGCTCTTGTGTCCTTGGACGACCTTGGTATCTTACCAACACTATACTATGCTCACGATGGGTGCACTTGCCCATATGTGTGTTTAGTGTTAGTAAATATCATGTTTTATAAATTTAAAACTTGGCTAAAAAGTGTTAAAGAGCTTAAAATATACATTAAAAACTATACGACACTTCACACGCATCAAGTTTTTGGCACCGTTGCCGGGGATACAAGGATTTTAAGAAAGTTTAAAATCGACGGCCTAATCAGTTTTTCAAAACCTTTTTAAAACACGCGCAACGAAACCAGTAACTTTAATTAAAACGGGGCCATGCTCACTGAACACTCCCCGTGCTCAACGAAACCAGTAACTTTAATTAAAACGCCCAGATACAGAATCTGAACACGGGCCGTGCTCACTGAACACGGGGCCGTGTCCAGCCTATGTTTCCGTTTTTATTTTTCGTTTTCTGGTCTCGAGACACTGTTGTGATCTGCTGAGTGATTCTTATGGATCAATACTCAGGAGGTTACAATTACACCTATGAGGAGGATGATTATAGGGAAGACTATTGCACCATTTGTGGTGACCCGCACTCGGTTCAATATTGTAACTTATTTCAACCATCCACTTCATACACCTACTATGAGGAGCCCAGGTACGAGCCATCAACTTCATACACATCCTATGAAGACCCAAGGTATGAACCTCCTCCCTCAGACTCATATTTTGAAGAACCAAGGTATGAGCCTCCACCTTCATATGCTTATTATGAGGAACCATGGCGTGAACAACCCACCTCGAACGAGTATTATGAAGAACAAAATTACGACCCTTATCCATCATATACTTACAATGAAGGACAATGGTGTGAACCATCTACTTCCTATGAGTATTATGAGGAACAAAGGATCGAACAACCGGATTCGAGCTTTGAGGATCCCGATCCTTACTCTATCACCGACATAGCCGATAGGATAATAGAACACATTAAAACTATCGAACGTTGCATAAAAGAATCTCGTGCAAGGGAAGAGGAGTCCCGCGCAAGAGAAGAATTAAATAAAAAAGAGATAGTTGAAAATGTAAAAATGGAAGAACAAATAAGTGAAAAACCGACACATGAGTTAAACAACAAAAAAGGTGAGTCCGACAACGTTATAATTCAAGAAGAGTCTAATTTTGAAGAAATTAATCTCTTGTCACCTTCTTTCGAAAATCATTGTTTAGTTCCCACTCATGCTAAGTTTTTAAAAGAGTTAAACACTAACACTAAAATTGACGAAACGGTAAGCATTAAGTTAACTAATGATCAAACTGCTCTAATAAAAGAAGACCCATTTGAAATTAACATTACACCGGTTCCATGTTTTTTTCAAAATTCATTTATTAGTAACATCACAATTGATAAAGATCTTTGCGTTAACAAAATGCCCAACTACATTTTCGAAAAATTAAGTATTAGTGATTTTTCTCCACTTCAAATACCCATTTTTCTATCTAATCGGAAAGTAATAAAATCAATAGGGGTAGTTGAGGATGTCTTGGTCCAAACAAATCAAATGGTAATCCCAACCAAATTTATCATCCTCGATGATGCTCCTCTAGTGATAGGACGACCTTTGTAAAAACCCACGAAGCTTTGAAAAACCGAAAGCGCAACAATCTATCTATTCAATTAGGGGCATTTAAAAAAGTGTCGATCTTGAGCGTTCAATGAAATATCCATTCGGCAATAATGACCCCCTAATTGAAGATGAAGATGAACCACCCTATACAAGAAAAGAAATTGACCACTTTGTTGAACAAGAGGTCGCCATAGAACAAACTTTTGTAGTTCTTGATCGAAATGAGCAACCAAATAAGGAGTCTCCTAAAGACCCACCTCTTGAGCTCAAAGAACTCCCAAAAGGTTTGGAATATGCTTTTCTCGACAAAGATGGTAAATCACCGGTAATTATTTTGTCTAAATTAACTAGTGTAGAAAAAGAAAAACTAATTTCACTTTTGAAAAAACACAAAAATGCGATCGCTTGGAAGCTTGTAGATATTAAAGGTATAAGTCCTTCCATGTGCACGCACAAAATTTTAATGAATGATGACTACAAATCGGCGATACAACCACAACGTAGAGTAAATCCAAATGTCCAAGAAGTGGTTAAGAACGAAGTCATCAAATTACTTGACGCCGGACTTATTTATCCTATCTCCGATAGTCCTTGGGTAAGTCCCGTCCAAGTAGTTCCAAAGAAAGGAGGTATGACGGTGATAACTAATGAGAAAAACGAATTAATACCAACGAGAACCGTCACAGGATGGCGAGTGTGTATAGATTATCGTCGATTAAATGAAGCAACAAGGAAAGATCACTTCTCTTTACCCTTCATTATTCAAATGTTAGAAAGATTATCCGGTCATAAATTTTACTGTTTCTTGGATGGTTTTTCAGGTTACTTTCAAATCCCGATAGCACCCGAAGACCAAGAAAAGACAACATTTACATGTCCCTACGGAACTTTTGCTTATCGACGCATGCCCTTTGGTCTATATAATGCCCCCGCAACCTTTCAACATTGCATGGTGGCCATCTTCCATGACATGATAGAAAAGACAATGGAAGTCTTCATGGACGACTTTTCTATCTTTGGAGATTCATACGACCAATGGCTCGATAACCTTGAACGAATGCTATCCCAATGTGAGGAAACTAACCACGCCCTTAACTGGGAAAATGCCATTTCATGGTAACGGAGCGAATAGTACTCGGTCATAAATTCTCGAGCGAAGGGATGGAGGTTGATCGAGCAAAGATAGACATTATTTCTCGATTACCACCCCTATCCTCCGTTAGAGCAATCAGAAGTTTCTTAGGGCATGCCGGATTTTATAGACGATTTATCAAAGACTTTTCTAAAATTTCAAGACCTCTAACAAAATTACTTGAAAAAGATGCTCCTTTCATCTTTGAAAAGAATTGCAATAAAGCATTTCTATCCCTTAAGGAAATGCTAGTCAATGCACCTATCATGATAGCGCCTGATTGGAAATTACCTTTCGAAATCATGTGTGATGCAAGTAACTTTGCAGTTGGAGCCGTCTTGGGACAAAGAAAAGAAAAGCATTTTCACCCAATTTATTATGCTAGTAAAACACTTAACGATGCACAAGAAAATTACACAACAACAGAAAAAGAGTTACTAGCCGTGGTATTTGCTTTTGATAAATATCGTTCTTAGCTTGTTCTTTCTAAAACAATAGTCTATACAGATCATGCAGCCATTCGATATCTCTTCAAGAAACAGGATGCTAAACCACGTTTGATTCGGTGGATTCAACTCCTCCAAGAATTTGATATTGAAATCAAAGACAAAAGAGGAGCAGAAAACACCGCAGTAGATCATCTTTCACGCCTAGAAGACCCAGCTTTGGAGGCAACCAGGGATGAGCAAATCAACGAAAATTTTCCAACAGAGTCCCTGGAAATGGTGGAATACCGAGAAGAGCCATGGTACGCCGACTATGCTAACTACCTAGCTAGCGGTATAGTCGCAAAAGGTTGGCCACATCATGAAAGAAAAAAATTCTTTGCTGATGTAAAGCATTACTTTTGGGAAGACCCTTATCTTTTCAAAATGTGTGCCGACCAACTCATCCGACGATGCGTACATGGTAGTGAAGTAAGGAGGATTCTCCACCATTGTCATGAAGGTCCATATGGAGGACATCATGGTGTCGCAAGTAACGCACGAAAGGTGTTTGATTCTGGATTTTACTGGCCAACCATTTACAAAGACGCCTAAAGTCTTGTTAAGACATGTGACACTTGCCAAAGAGCAGGTAATATTTCTTCCAAAAACTAAATGCCACAAAATGGCATTCTTGTTTGTGAAATTTTTGATGTGTGGGGACTCGACTTTATGGGACCTTTCCCACCATCAAAAGGAAACAAATATATACTTGTGGCAGTCGATTACTTGTCTAAATGGGTCGAGGCACTTCCAACAAACGATGGAAGAGTCGTGGTAAGATTTCTGAAACGTTTATTTTCTCGTTTCGGCACACCAAAAGCATTAATAAGTGATAGAGGTACCCATTTTTGTAATCATCAACTCGAAAAAATCTTAACAAGATATGGGGTCTATCACCGGGTCTCAACGACATATCACCCTCAAACAAACGGACAAGCCGAAGTGACTAATAGAGGTTTAAAACGAATACTCGAAAAAACCGTAGGGTTAAATAAGAAAGAATGGGC